>JAEAOA010001088.1:2615000-2650000 GCA_016746295.1 Potamilus streckersoni
TCCATTCATCTTACTGCACTGAATTGACCCAGTAATCCATTCATCTTACTGCACTGAATTGACCCAGTAATCCATTCATCTTACTGCACTGAATTGACCCAGTAATCCATTCATCTTACTGCACTGCATTGACCCAGTAATCCATTCATCTTACTGCACTGAATTGACCCAGTAATCCATTCATCTTACTGCACTGAATTGACCCAGTAATCCATTCATCTTACTGCACTGAATTGACCCAGTAATCCATTCATCTTACTGCACTGAATTGACCCAGAAATCCATTCATCTTACTGCACTGAATTGACCCAGAAATCCATTCATCTTACTGTACTGAATGGACCCAGTAATCCATTCATCTTACTGCACTGAATTGACCCAGTAATCAAGCCCCTCATAATCAGAAAAGCAAGATTGTGTTGAATTATCAGAGAAACAAAATCCATGCACATTCATTCTCAATATAACTCTAATATTGAATTTGAAAAAGATCAAAATGACGATTCATTTTTAAATTGATTAAGAGCATGTAACTAAGTTAAATGGTCACTGGGTGGAGCTATGTGCATATAAACACTATTATTGTGTATTGATGAATCTTTGGTTGTCAATATTTTGAAATAATGCATAAATTAAATTACATTTTGCCTTTTAATGTATTTTAATATTAAGCCTTAGGTAGTTAAACAAAATGAGCATAAAATAAAAAGGTTACTGTATTTGTATGGGAAAATATGAACTCGTTTTATTTTCTTCTGAAAAATACTATACAAACTCCACAAGGTCATGCATTATTTTTTAGAAAAACTCATTCATATCATGCAGTATTCTATAAATATTACTTGGGAGACCCTGAAATGCAAATGGCTTGATAGAGACACGCAAGTCTAAAGTAAACATCTGTTACTTGGAACATTCTGAAATGTGAATGGCATAATTGTGACAAAGGAGTCTAAAATAACTATATATTACCTTGGACAGCCTGAAATGCAATTGTCTTGTTTGGGACAAATGAGTCTAAAATGAACATGTTTGACATTTGGCAGCCTTCTTCAGGTTTCTTAAGCATTCCAGGAGATTTTGCACAATACATGTATAAAATCATAAGAAATTATTGATTAGCTTTTGGGATACTTCCATGTTTTGTTACATCGTTGACAAATTTTTTTAATTAAGTATCAGTTATATTTTGAAGCGATAAAGGAAAGTGTCACATGTACCTGACATTAAGCTTTATTCTTTGTATTTGTAGGGCAGCAGAGGCAAGGAATCGCTTACGCATCATGAGGCTAAGATATCAAGCCAACAGGGTGAGTACAAGGACTCATTCATAGTGCACACAAAAGATTCAAACCATCATTTTAAACATTAGGATGCAATTCATTTTTGCAAAGTTTCACTCTGTATAAAATATAATGGTGTTATATTACACAAAGTGATTGCTTCATTCTACTTGTAATACCAGTACAATGATTCACTGATAATTTCTTTTCTAACATAAGGTCTGTTAGATCTGTAAATCACATTATTTTCATGTGATTCATATTTGGCTACAGAAGGATTAGCTTGAGCCAACTGAGTGTTTCTTAATGCTGTGTGTAATTCTTGGATTTCAAACATTTTATGAACTTTTACATTAATTAATATTGTGTAAACTACCCATCTTTTATGATGTGCCCTGTATATTGGAATACCTTAAAGCAATTTTGGCATAAAACAATATTGTTTAGTTCATAGAAATACTTTCAGCATACAGTATCAGTAAATGTATCAGCATTTTGAGAATTTGATGTATATATTGAAATTTCTCCACATAGTTTGTGATGTATAGGTCACTTATATGTAAATTTTACTTGGAACTGGAATAAATTAATTGAGGAATGCAGAATTGTGAAAACATGGCATTTCAGTTTGGGTAAAAATCATAAATTAAGGAAATTTTAGCATTATGACACATTCCCCATATACCATACTTAATCCTGCCTGGCGCCAAAACTTCAGCAAGAATACATCAGGATCAGCTCTAATTCTGAGACTAGTTTTATAATCTCAAGTCATTGTCTCTATGACAGACAAGACAAATTTGATACTTAGTCTTTATGACAGACAAAACAAGTTTGGTACTTAGTCTCTATGACAGACATGACAAGTTTGGTACTTAGTCTCTATGACAAACAAGACAATTTGGTACTTAGTCTCTATGACAAACAAGACAAGTTTGGTACTTAGTCTCTATGACAGACAAGACAAGTTTGGTACTTAGTCTCTATGACAGACAAGACAAGTTTGGTACTTAGTCTCTATGACAAACAAGACAAGTTTGGTACTTAGTCTCTATGACAGACAAGACAAGTTTGATACTTAGTCTCTATGACAGACAAGAAAAGTTTGGTACTTAGTCTCTATGACAGACAAGACAAGTTTGGTACTTAGTTGCTATTACAGACAAGACAAGTTTGGTACTTATTTGATATGACAAGAATAATATGGTGTATGTAGAAAAGAGTAATATAATATTAACCAGCATGATAGGAATAAGAATTTACAGACTACAGAAAAATTCCAAGTGCAAAACCCAGAGACTTGAGAAAATGAAAACATAGGATATAAATTAAATGTTAGGATTTACTTTTATTCTTCTGTTTTCTTGCCTTATTTACTTAGGTAATTATTTGTAGATATGACCTTGAATATCTGCTACTTCTATTCATACAAAACAAAGAATTGTTTTTGTCTGAAGTGAACTGATTATTGTAGTCTTTCTTTTGCTTCAGAATAATTTTTATATTACCAATAAATGCAAACTTGTACCAAGTTAAGATCTCATCCATTTTGGGTTAGACCTCCAGAAGGTACTGAAACATGTAGAATGCATTGTATGATTAATACACAATTTCACAGGATGCTGTTCTATTTTATAATCTTTCCTAATAAGATGTTGGCTCTGTTTATGGCACCTACTTTTAAATTAACATTATATTAATTAAAAAAACTGCCTTTTTTAGGCTTTGAATACACCATGCACAAATTCAAATTTATATGCTTTTTTGAAAGAAGGAAAATAATTCGCAAATAAAACTTTTTTAGATAGAATTTTGCTTTATGATGATCTTTTGTTTTCCATTACCATTTGGAGTAAGGAATACCAAAAAGATAATAAACTCCAGGTGTCAGTGTTGTGTTGGAATGTGTTCATTTAAAACCTGTTTTTCTTGTTTTGTAGGCTCAGGAAATTGGCCATTTGATCTCATGTCAGCCAACTGCACTGAAGTCTGTGCGATTGCAGGCTTTGGTTCCAGCATATATAGACATCAAAGACAAAGGCGATACTTTAGATAAACTTGATGTGAGTATTAGTATTTATTGCATTTTTTTTATGGCATGATTCAGTTTATCTTTTTCCATGGGAAACAGTGGTAGGGGTGGGATTAATTTCAGATTACATAACTCCATTCTATTTAAAGTTCATTCAGTTAACACAATTTAGTCTTTCATTGCTTCCTATCATTTTGCAGTCATTAAATTTTTTTTGTGTATATTGCCCACTTGTCTCATGCAGCCAGCAATAATAACAGCATACTTTTATGTTTCATTTGCTCAGTGGAGCAGTGAATAGTGCTTGTGATTATCTAAATTAAAAAAATTCAGTGAAAATATTTTCTTTAATTTATGAAATGACTAAGTTCTTAAATTTGTGGTCTAGGCTTTCAATGAAAACCATGATAATAGGTATCCCATGATTCATAGTATTTATCAGCTGTATACAAAGATAGCACTGAAATCAATACATAGAGATAATTCGGATATTTTACATAGTAGGTAGCCAGAGATCAGGTGGTGCTCTACAGTTTCATATTTAGCATAAGGTTAGAATTTTAAAGGAAAAGAGTTTTCCCGGGTTTCCTCACTAGTTATACTGGCTATTTAAAAGAGACTTTGTATATCTTAGGTATTGTTCAAAGAACCTTTTATTCCCTTTCTTTTGATGTATGATTGATGGTTTTAATATGGGTTAGAGAGTATACATCTTGGCCTTACTCCAGATGTGCATCTTTCAAAAAAGTGCTAGCTCTACTTGCTCATTTTCACTTCTCGAACTTCAGAGGTAACATGTAAAAAATAGAGCTAATAACTTTTTTTACATTTTATGTATTTAGTAATTCATTCATTGCACTTTTAGAAGCTGGTATTGTCTAGTTTGGCAAAATTCATTTTCCATATTTTAATAGCTGCCAAGAATAGTGTACTTTAGACAAATTCAGGTTGATTTTTGGAGCACAAGGGAGCAGTCATCTTAGTTAGCAGTGTCCTAAGATCATTTAAAATTTCCAAAAGTACAATATCCAAAGAAATTTCAGCCACATTACATGAAAGTAGCATATAGGTATGCCAACATTCTTTCCATTATGCATGTTTAAAATGCAATCAACTTCACCTTACATACATCACTCTCTCAAAAGTACATAATAACTAGTGAGCGCCACCTCAGTCAGACATTATACAGATTTGAGTATATTTACCATATAACACTCTAACATGTTTTGTTTACTTTACAGAGAGAAAGGGTTGAAGAACTTCTTGAAGATACCCAGGGTCTTCTTACCAACAGGATAAATTGAAACCAGTCTAGGGTCTTCTTACCAACAGGATAAATTGAAACCAGTCTACAATTGACTGCCTGAAACCAGTCTACAATTCACTAGTCATCATAAGGCATCAATTTGGGACCATTATTTCAATTAGGTTATTATTTGTTGTATGCATTATACACATTGTTCCTGCCACCAGTCCTTTGTCACGGCTACACCTTGTTATGTAATAATCTATCTCATAAAGACATATCACAGTGATGAGACCCAACAAATGCCTCCAGTTTGCAGGGATATATACACATGGGCACTAGCTGTTGTTTGATCCCATATAAAAAATAATGTATTGGGTAGAGCATGGATACAGATGTATGCATGTTCATTGTGGATAGCACTAGAAGTTGCATAGTTTTGGCTGTGGAGTTAATGGGACTTTATCTCCATTGATCTTAAATATACATGATCTTATGTTGCATGCAAAAATGGATGATTCTAGAACAGAAACACATTTGTTCTGGTCAGGATGACAATTAAGTTTTTCCAACAATGTACAAGTTTGCCTTCCAATTTTCTCCTAGCTTTTTTTAATACTGATTTTTGAGCAATTTTGTACAAAACTCTCTATTTAGTGATCTACTTTCCTTATCAATAAAGTTATATCAGGGATGCAATTGTTATTTGCTTTATATATGAAGTGCATCTGATATTTGTTCAGTATAGATTCTTTGCAGGGCTGACAATCATTTGTTCTAGATTTTTCATGCATTGGTGGGTTAGGGTTTGATGCTAATGGTTAAATCATAGAACGATCAGCTTTGCTGTACCAATATATTTACTGGCTTGCTTTCTACATCCTCTGAAATAGTTTGAAAATATATAGAATGTATATTGTAATGGATATCAGTTTGATAGTGCATGGTTTCCAATTTGAGAGGGATCATATTCATATACATGTAGAGCACTACAATTATTTGCATTCCCATGATTAAATTACCCATCATGGTGTTAATTGGTGTTGTTACTCCTAAGTAAGTTATGAACATTTATTGTGTGATTTTTAAAGGTATTGTAAAATAATACATATATATTATATATATATATATATATATATATATATATATATATATATATATATATATATATATATATATATATATACACACAGTCCTACTCACTTATGTCAACATCGCTTATATTGACAATCTGCCTATCTTGACAAAAAAGCAAAGTCTCAGTCCCTTGGTTTACTATTACTACCAAAATTGTCATGCTTATGTCGACGTTGAGATAAAAAAACGTATATGTCAACAAAATCCATTGGTCCCAACTTGAACAAATCCTTTGTTGTCTTATCATTTATGTCGACAAGCTGCCAGTTCCTACCCATTCTTTGTTCAACAATTAGTTGATCTTGCCACCAGGCTTTAATTTTGTCACCTTATCATTTATGTCGGCAATCGGCTAGTTCTGATATGTACTTTATTCAATAATTGATCTTGCCAGCAGGCTTTAATGTCGCGATCAGATTTAAAAAAAACCAGCCAAAAAACAGGCTTTTGTTTGGTCCTATAAAATTTACCTCTTGCAACGACTTAAATACAATCAATGAAATTTAATCTGATTCTTGCATTTTCTAAAGTGATTGGTGATTAAAACAGTTTTTTTGTGCTGTGAAAGTTTTCTTTTTAACTTTAATTTTATTTATGATCGCTACCAATGGCGGTGTAAATGCTGATTAAATGTACAGTCCCTGGAAACTAAATATCTGGCTGTTAAGAGAAATTAAGAGAGTCTTTTCGCAAAGATGTCTGAAAAATTTTAAATGTATTGAGCTGACTTTGTTACTATATTGTATTGTAAGAATCATTTTTTTTTAATACCTCATTAGCAAGTGACAATGTTGTCAGAAATTTTGTTGTGCTTTATTGATACAAATTTCTGACAACATGAAAACACCTTATCAGAGTTATAATTCCATTAAGGCGATTATGTTGTCAGAAATTTCATTGTACTTTATAGATAAAACTGCAGACACTTGTAGTTTACCTTGTATCTTTTTTCCACCCCCACCCCCAAACACTTATCTCGGTGTCCTCTTATGTCAACAATTTTTCCTTGGGGCTGAGCATGTTGATATAAGCGGATAGCACTGTATATATGTATATATGTATGTATGTATATGTATGTGTGTGTGTGTGTGTATGTGTGTGTGTGTGTGTGTGTGTGTGTATGCATGCATGTGTGTTGACACTATTGAAATAACAATAATGATAATTCATGGGTACCTATGAATTAATAAATGAATAAATATTAATTAAATGTATAGTTATCATAGGCAAGACTTATTAATTAGAAATAATATCATTGTTATTATTCTGTTTATTGTTGCATTATGAAGAACACCATAACATATATTTTGTTTTGCCACGAAGAAAAAAATTGTTTTTGGTTTGTTCCATGCTATGAAAATTAATATATTTTCTTACATTGATGGCATATATTGGTGAGAAAACTTGATGATATGCTTACTATGTGGGCCACTCTTAAGCTACTAACTATGTTAGCTAGTAACCTTTGAGGACCTCTACCCCCATTCTGCCTAAATTTTATTAAATATTTTATGTGTTTGTGTCTCTCCCTAGTGTCTTTGGTGTGTGTCTGTCATAAAATAACAGTAACGATATGCAAAATACATTTTCACACAGTTGATGTTATTTTTTGCAAGCTATATTTAACCATCATATGGTTTGAAATGAATGTAATATTAGGTTACCAAAATAATTATTGAATATATGTATACTATCATTATTACAATATTCCTTGTACATTTTATTACATGTGTTCAGTCATAATGAATTTGATCGTGAAGAAAATTGAGTGTAGAGTTTAATGCATTTACAAAGAGTTAAACATTATTTAAAATAGCATTGTTCAGTTTGTAACTTTTAACCTGTAATTTTAGCCTTTTTCTTTTCTTAGGAGAATTAATTTCTCAGATAATAATTGAGTTATGTCCCATCTCATCTGTATGATAAAGCACATGCACAATTTCACAATTGGTGATAAATTTCTGTTTTAAGTACATGAAGTTTTGTCATTGGTATGCATGTATGACATGTTTTGAAATATGAAACTGCAACTTTTACTTGACAAAATTTTTATGCCAGTTGAAAATAGATGTATTTAATATTGTACCTTTTGAATCTGGAATCTTTTTTTTTGCTACAGATTTATCCCATTCAAGGGGAACAAATACTTCAGTAAAAATAATCATCCAAACAATCACTATTTATTATGTCCGTTTGGCATTTTATGTAACTTTCAGTGTTCCAACAATAGAGCTTCCTATCTGCAAAATCTGATGCAGATTACAACATCTTAGATAAATGATACAGTCTACATAACTGATGTGTCAATAGTGGAATATAGTAATGGAATTGGCAAGGCTATTGCCACAACAATATGAAAAATGTCTGAACAATTAAAATTAAAAATTTTGCATGGAAAACATATACATGTATTTATATGATATCAATTAAAGACTCACCTAACAGACATCATTTTAGAAAAATTTCAGCACATGAATTATTTTCTGAATGATTAAAATTAATTTCATATCTTGAGAGTAAGGTGTAAATTTTAAAATTGTACTGAAGTGAATAAATGGAAAGAAATTTTTCAGATAAATTTTGTTAAAGTAAGGAGGAAGTGCTCATCAGTGTTAAAACACTTCAAGACAATTACATATCTTTGAAATTATTCCCATATTTTATTAACCTGCATGGAAAAACTACCGGAATAAATGAGTTTACAAAATTTTTTACTTTCAAAGAAAGGCTTATGTTCTTGATATGTGTTCACTACCATGTGATCTTCTATAAAATAATTATATTGGCCTGAATTTCTGTTGTTTCCTAAGTTGGTATATAGTCACTTACAAGTCAGGTGTGACTGCAATATATACTGACCCAGATTGCCATCACATAGTGCATTTTCAGTGCTGGGGCTATTCAGTTTGCTAGCAGCAATCAATAGGAATTTATAGGATAGACCCTATTCTGCTGGTGTATTATGTGATGGTAGATCAGAGTCTGTGTTAATCAGTCCTATTTTGGTGCCTGCTAACTTAAATTCAAACCAGCTATAAAGATGACTTCTTTTAAATAATGACTTGTTGAAATAGTTACTTGTCTTTTTTGATGTCCTCAGATAAGTTCAATGTGGACACAGCTGTTTATGGAGCAACTGCCTGTAATTAAGGGCTCCTTTTTCCTTTCCAAAAGATGTATGCTTATGACAGGTTGGACTATATAACAAGGGATTTATGAATTGATGATTTAACTTTCAACTGTTGCTCAGTAATAGTTAATTACTTGTTTCATAATTGTCAACAAATTGCTTTTAGGATTTTTTTCCTCAAAATAATATTGTTATTAACTGTCATTGATGCTATATATGTTACGGTTATTGCTGTGGAATTTTGTAAAAATTGCTGTTATAACATATTAATACCATCCATATTTCATAGATTGAGAATTAATTCTTTTTTAAAAGTCTTATAGTTTTTCACTGTCATTAAAATCTATCAATAAAATGGTAAATAATAACAGAAACATCAGATCCATGAAATAATTTTGACAGTGATAGTAAGTTAGTAGAATAAAGATTATGGACTTTTATCTCATGTTTATTCTAAGTTAACATACCCATTTTGTTATGACACAGATTACCAGCCATGATAATGCTCTATATAATTAGAATTAATTTTTCTTAAAATTTTTAAGTAATATTAATAATTTTTAATAAAGTGATAGAAAAGCAAAATTCATGAAATAATTTTGGCAAAAATTGTAAGTTAGTAGAATGAAGAGTATGGACTTTTATCACATGGCTACTGCAAATTAATAAACTCATATAATATCTTTTTTTTTTAAACATTTGTAATAATGCATTCTGACATCATGGCATTATATATGGAAAAGAGTGCTTATATGTATCTCAAAATTATTGCTTGCTACACTATTTATTATACCCATATCATAATTTTTATATGGTAGCATGTAATGACACCTAAAGATTTAATAAATAATGTCATATTATCATTCAGAGGAAAGGCATAACAACCAAAGTATTCAAATGTATTGCAAAGTCATTTTACTATATGAACATACATTTTGGTAAAATAAAATTAGTTTTTTTCATCATGTGATAAAAAGAATGTAAATATGCTCATTTGAAATGAAATTATTGAAATTTATCAAATGGCAAAAACAACAGATAGAAGGTATTAGATGAATTTAATAAATTTTATTTTAAATCAGGTCACTTTAGGGCTTTCTTTAAAGAACCATGATTAGTTTTGTCATGACATATTTAAACTATTAAAATTTGTTCCTATCCTGAAAAAGATGTTTTATTTTATAAAATTTGTTGAAATGTAAAACTATTTGGCTAAGAAGGCTGCAAGAAACAGAAATCATTTGAGTAGTTTAACAAATTTCATAAAATACAAGTAATATCATGTATGCTTTATGTGGTTATATACATATTTGTAATTAGAAAAAAACAATATAGAAGATAAATAATGGTAATGTACATTATCCTTAATTTGTAACAATTTAGGCAAATATTCATGGAAGATATCTTCATATTATTTTAGGCCCACCTCTACTTTTTGCCATTTTGTTTTTGCTAGTCCCACTTCACCATGCCTAATTTCCATAGCTTGTCATAGCAAAAATGATGTTACCACTAGATAATGTTTATTTCATATCTTGGAAACAGTATCAACATGGACTTTTTTTTATAGAAGAGTAAAGTATGTTTTATCTTATACCCTTACATCACATAATACTATTATGTCATTTTTTCATCAATGTTTTATCTACTTTATTCTCAAAGTCATATATAATTTTTCCTGTGTATGACACATGTCCAACTGCAAATAGTGTAGACCCAGATTTTGTACCGCCTTGTCCAACTGCAAGCAGTGTAAACCCAGATTTTGTACCGCCTTGTCCAACTGCAAGCAGTGTAGACCCAGATTTTGTACCGCCTTGTCCAACTGCAAGCAGTGTAGACCCAGATTTTGTACCGCCTTGTCCAACTGCAAGCAGTGTAGACCCAGATTTTGTACCACCTTGTCCAACTGCAAATAGTGTAGACCCAGATTTTGTGCCACCTTGTCCAACTGCAAACAGTGTAGACCCAGATTTTGTACCGCCTTGTCCAACTGCAAACAGTGTAGACCCAGATTTTATACTGCCTTGTCCAACTGCAAACAGTGTAGACCCAGATTTTGTACCGCCTTCTCCAACTGCAAACAGTGTAGACCCAGATTTTGTACTGCCTTGTCCAACTGCAAACAGTGTAGACCCAGATTTTGTACTGCCTTGTCCAACTGCAAGCAGTGTAGACCCAGACTTTGTACCACCTTGCTTAACTGCAAGCAGTGTAGACCCAGATTTTGTACCACCTTGTCCAACTGCACGCAATGTAGACCAGATTTTGTACCGCTTTGTCCAACTGCAAACAGTGTAGACCCAGATTTTGTACCCCCTTGTCCAACTGCAAACAGTGTAGACCCAGATCTTGTACCACCTTGTCCAACTGCAAACAGTGTAGACCCAGATTTTGTACCACCTTTTCCAACTGCAAACAGTGTAGACCCAGATTTTGTACTGCCTTGTCCAACTGCAAACAGTGTAGACCCAGATTTTGTACTGCCTTATCCAACTGCAAGCAGTGTAGACCCAGACTTTGTACCACCTTGCTTAACTGCAAGCAGTGTAAACCAGATTTTGTACCACCTTGTCCAACTGCACGCAGTGTAGACCCAGATTTTGTACCGCTTTGTCCAACTGCAAACAGTGTAGACCCAGGCTTTGTACCACCTTGCTTAACTGCAAGCAGTGTAGACCCAGATTTTATACCGCCTTGTCCAACTGCAAACAGTGTAGACCCAGATTTTGTACCGCTTTGTCCAACTGCAAACAGTGTAGACCCAGATTTTGTACCACCTTATCCAACTGCAAACAGTGTAGACCCAGATTTTGTACCGCCTTGTCCAACTGCAGTGTAGACCCAGATTTTGTACCACCTTGTCCAACTGCAAGCAGTGTAGACCCAGATTTTGTACCGCCTTGTCCAACTGCAAGCAGTGTGACCAAAATCTATTATCACCATTTCTAACTGCAGTATGAACTCAGCTCTGTTAACACATGAGGATGAATAGATTAGAGTCTGTGGTGTTTGTTACTTTTATGATTTCAAGTAAACAACATATACCCAGGCTGTGAGCTCGTTTCAAGGAGTCAGAAAAATAAATGTTTTTTGAGAAAACTTGATTTTTATTGGTAGTACAAGCTCAATCTTGGGCAGCTAGTTCAGTTTTATGACCTCCATGCCAGATTTAATTACACAATATACAATAGAAGATCTGTGTCCTTTCTTTACAGTTGGATAGGCATCATATACAGGTAATCACAGTACAGTATTCCCTCAGTAAACAATTCCTCAGTATAAAGTGTCCCTTTTATATGGCCAGCATGGTCATTTATCCCATTTCATTATTTATAGTAATATCTATCAAATACTTCAGTATAAAGCAACCAGTAATATATGGCTCCCATAACAATGTTATAATGAGGGAATACAGTACATTTTCTGATTGGGCTTGTGCAACTGCAGGCCATGGTGCATATAGTTTTGTACATAAACATCTTGGTAGAAGCACTGCACAAATGAATTTTGGGAAAGTTGTTCTCATTATGCACTTAGACATTTGAGATGTAGCATTGTTGTGAAGTAATAAATGTAAAAATATAGTTTTATTGTTTGACTCTTGATTTTCAAATACCAATAAACTTATTAACTTTTTTTTTTTTCATTTGAAGATGACATTAAATAAAATGCATATATGTAGATGCTAATAACCATTTTCAGCCATCATTTCCATTTTTTTTATCTATCCATTCTTTATAGCCACTAGCTGTGTAATGATTGATCAGAATAATTGCAGATTATTGAAAAACAAACAATTGACCAATCATTTCATTCTGATAGTAACTGATTATTAGTAACTAAAGTTTCTTCTTTGGAATATTTAGTTTTTAGCTCATCAATTAGAATCACTTATGAGATTACCCTTTTTATGTCATCATTCAATCTGTTAGCACACAAATGTTTTTACAATGCATCAAAAGTACTTGGAGGTTGCCATGAAACATTACACACATATTCAGCCCAATGTTAGTTGTTACTAACTGAAAATGATCATGTTTAAATATCCAGTGTGATCACCAATGGAGTCATGTAGAAAATTTTGTTATCACTACTTGTCCTGAATGGATGGTCATATCAGTATGGGGTATAACTTTGTGTCATATCAGTATGGGGTATGACTGTATCATATTAGTATGGGGTATGACTGTATCATATCAGTGTGGAGTATGACACTATCATATCAGCATGGAGTATGGCATTGTATCATGTCAGCATGGGGTATGACTGTATCATGTCAGTATGGGGTAAGACATTGTATCATGTCAGCCTGGGGTATGGCTATCATATCAGCATGGGGTATGACATTGTATCATGTCAGCCTGGGGTATGACTGTATCATATCAGTATGGGTTATGACACTATCATATCAGCATGGGGTATGACACTGTATCATGTCAGCCAGGGGTATGACTGTATCATATCAGTATGGAATATGACATTATCATATCAGCATGGGGTATGACATTGTATCATGTCAGCCTGGGGTATGACTGTATCATATCAGTATTGAGTATGACACTATCATATCAATATGGGGTATGACATTGTATCATGTCAGCCTGGGGTATGACTATCATATCAGTATTGAATATGACACTATCATATCAGTATGGGGTATGACATTGTATCATGTCAGCCTGGGGTATGACTGTATATTAGTATGGGGTATGACTTTGTATCATATCAGTATGGGGTATTGCATTGTATCATATCAGTATGGGGTATGACATTGTATCATATTAATATGCTGTACTGCATTGTATTATATCAGCATAGGGTATGACATTGTATCATATTAATATGGGGTATAACTTTGTGTCATATCAGTATGGGGTGTGACTTTGTATCATATCAGTATGGGGTATTAAATCTTTGTATCATATCAATATGGGGTATGACATTTGTATCATATCAGTATGGTGTATGACATTTGTATCATATCAGTATGGTGTATGACTTTGTATCATATCAATATGGGTATGACATTGTATCAGTAATATGGGGTATCGCATTGTATCATATCAGCATGGGTTATACATTGTATGATATCAATATGGGGTATAATTTTGTCATATCAGTATGGGGTATAACTTTGTATCATATCAACATGGGTTATGACATTGTATCATATCAATATGGGGTATAACTTTGTATCATATCAGTATTGGGTGTGACATTTGTATCATATCAGCATGGTGTATGACTTTGTATTATATCAACATGGGTATGACATTGTATCATATTAATATGGGGTATCACATTGTATCATATCAGCATGGGGTATGACATTGTATCATATCAATATTGGGTATACTTTTGTGTCATATCAGTATGGGGTATTACATTGCATCTTATCTAGAGGTTCTAAATGAAAACTCATTGGAGGTTCCCATGAAACGTTTGCACACATTCAGCCCAAGAGCTATTTGGTCCTAACTAGAAATGGCGCTGCTCAGAATTTAAATTTAGCCACCGCATCAGCTGTGTTGTAAAAGATCGTTATTGCTACTTCTCCTGAATGGATGATCATATCAATATGGAGTTTTCACTCAAAAACTTCTTACCATGCCTAGATGTTCCTAAATCAAAATGGTGCCAATCTGATGTCCAATATGACTGCCACGGCAGCCATCGTAAAACTCTTGTTAATGTTATTTCTTTTGAAATGAAACACTTATTGACATAGAACTTTCAGCAAAAGATTTATTTTGATGCCTAGTTAGTCCTAAAAGAAAATTATAATGCTCATACATCCAATATGACCACCAAAGAGATCATCTTGAAAATCTTTGTATGGTTATTTCATATAAATAAATGGTCATATCAACATAAGGGTTTTCACTAAAATACTTTCTTATAATGTTTAGTTGGTTCTAATTAAAATCGTACTGATCTGATATAGAATTTGGCCACAACAGCTGCCAAATTGAAAATGTTATCTGCATTCCTTCTGAAATGAAAGTTATTTCAGCATCAGGTTTTCAAACGAAGGCTCTTATGGTGTCTAGTTTATGTTAAATAAAAGTATGCCGCTATGATATCCATTATGGCCTCCATATGCCGATCTGATATCAATATGGCCTCCATATGCCGATCTGATATCCAATAATGTCGTCATGGCATCCATCTTGACAACGTTATCACTATTCCAGCAAAACATTCAGTCGTATAGAATGGTGTTTTCAGAAGAAGACTTCGTATGATGTTCTCTTGGTCCTAATTGAAACTGATGTTGATATGTACTTAAATACCATGGCCATGGTGTCCATCGTGAAAATCTTGTTACCACTACCCTAAATTGAACATAACGTGCATATGGGATGTTTACTTGATTACTTTTTATAATGTATTGTTGGTCCTATATAAAAATGATGCAGATCTGACATCCATTATGGCCGTCATGACAATCCTCTTACAAATCGTATTATCTATACTCCTTCTAAACGTAAAAACATTATGACGATATTGGTATCAAGCAACATCCTACGGTGTCAAGTTGGTCATAAATGAAAATTATGCTGATTTGACGTACTATGTAACCACATATGGAAACCATCTCGAACATATTGCTAGTAACATCGACATGTGGTTTTCGCAAAAGGCTTCTTATGATAACTATTTCTAGCTAATTGAAAATGTTGCTAATTGTTCATCCAGTATTACTTTCATTATAACCATCTTGTTATGTATGATATTCTTAAATGGATGGTCATATTGAAATAAAAAAAACTTCAAATAATATATGGTTGATCGTAAAAGAAAATGATGCCCGTCTTAAAATCCAATATGGCCGCAGGACAGACCAATTTGAAAATCTTTTTATCTTTCAAGTATATTAGAGACGGTTTCAACGTTCAGCAGTCAAAACGAAGAAATGATCTTATCTTGGATTCCTGGAAATTCTTGTCGGCAGCAGAGCATCAGTCACTTCGAGGGGATCTTGCTGTAATATGGTCTGAACTGAATGGTACATAAAAGGGTGGAGAATTAGTCCCACTTTGTACATAATGAACTCAATATCGTGCTCTACAGCTTCAGCATCAAACGAAATCAAAATGACAACCGCGTCTTAAAACAATTTATTACCTTGCATTTTATATATTAAGTTTGAACAATAAAAAAATCAGACTTCGCGTGTTTTGACAAAGTGAATGCACCCCATTACTCCCACAAAAAGACAAACAAAACAATAACAAAAACCGCATATCCCCCACTCCCAATAAACCGAGCAGATTAAATAAAGTTATTGTCCTTGAGGCAATGCAGAGTTGTAAAGAAAGCAGCTTAGCTAGTTATTTGTAATAAAATTGTTCCTTTTTTCTATAAACTTTTTCAGTCAGAATATTTGGAGCAAAAATTAAACGAGAAGTAGTTGATCACCTCTTGCTTTCGACCTCAACGGACTTTGCTCGGCGTTACAATTAACCTTTGTGTATAGATTATTAGTACATATATGCTAGGTTACAGTGTGAATTTACAAAACTGATAAGTTCATAGGCAATTTTTTTCTTCTTAAATTTCCTGAACTTACTTGTACAATCGTACTTGTATCTACCTGATTTTTACATAAAGTGATTTTGCATTTAGAAATATTCCGTGCGAAAAGGATATATAGGACTCTTTATCTCCATTATATGATTATCAAATTAAGGTTCCCGTCCATTCATATATCTACATCTTTCTCTCCTTCTAAATGTTTTCCTTATTAAAAAATTACAAATCTATAGTTCGTTTACTATCTTTTGCTTTAATCAGTGTAGAGATTATTGATCATGTTCAACAGTTTACTAGAATTTTTGTCCTTAGTTCTTCCAAGGACGAAACATGTATATTTAATGTGTTTTATTAAATGAACAAATATGACTTTCGGATAAAATTGCAAGAACTATTTGCACTTTAGAACGGAGGAACATTGTTTAGATGTGTTTTTATTATTATAAAACATAGAAACAGAACAATAAAACAATCAAATGCTGTAGTAGATACTGAGCAAATAAAAGAATTCAAAACCTCAACAAAAAACAACACCCGCAACCTTGTTAGAACATTTATTATTATGTATGACTATATCGATTTGAATGTGATATGTATTTTTCACAATTCAAAAAGCTTCAAGATAGACGACTTAATTAAAGATAAAACAATGAAACACACAGCAGTCTGAATTTGTTCATCAGATACGAAAATATAATGTAAAATCGTTTACTTGTCAACAAAATAAACTGTTTAGTAGAAATGTACAATTATATATAGTAATGTACTAATGCGATAAATGAATAGTCCACTTCAATGAACTCGTTCATGCGGATTGAATATAATGGGTAATGTTCAAACAGTCCTAAAAAGAAATGTAGACTTTGGAACATTGCATATATGATCCACCACAGAGTCACTATCTCTTTCTTTACACGTCTGACTTCGTCTATTGTTTTGTGTGGATTAAATTTTTCAGAACAATGGGTTTCAAATATAGCCTCTTGGATCGATGGGTCTTTTTTCTTCAAAAGCAACGTCTACTGTTACCTTATGCATTCAGTACGCGACACTATAATTTCACCTGGGTGAAATCGAAATTCAAATAGCATTTTCAATTTGCATTATGTACATGGAAATCTCATGTGGAATTCAGGATAAGCTTTTATATAATCCATAAATAAATACAGAAAAGTTTCTATATTTAATTAAAATCATTATGCCCTTTGACCAACCGTACATACTTTGTCTTTGAACAGTGTCATTAGATCCTTCTCACAACGTATATACTTTGTCTTTTATCTGAGTCAGATAACATGGTTTGAACTAAATAAGATATTATAGCAAACAGAAACAGTCGCAAGTTTGATTTGAGTTCTGACAAAACAATGTATTTATGTGATTATTTATTATAATTATCTTAAAGTCTCGTAAGTAAGCCGTGTGTATTGCACGAAATACACGTATATTTAACTTTGTTAGTGTAATGACAATATTTACTTCCATACAGTAAATTAATGCAGTAATATTCACAATTTAAATCGTTACGCACGCATCCTTATGGGTTTAATCAATGTCTGTACAAAAGCAAGATGGAATAACGTACATTAAGCATGTCAACTTTCGATAACCTTTTTTCATATATTTGAATAGCTCTGTCTATACGCAGTCAGCTCCAGAAAAACTTTTGTCCGTGCAGCATGTACCTGAGTTGTACATTTTTTTTTAAAAATGATATCGCAACGTATGCTCTCAACTTCGAATAGAAGACATACTCGACTTTCTTGGGGATGTCTATGTTGATCAATAGATGACTAATATGACATTATATATTCTTCTGTAGATTATAAAACAAGGTTTTATGGATATGTGTATTGTGTATGTATCTATATTACCACAACATCTGTATATGTAAATTTCTGTGAAAAAGCTATACATATGTGGCTTTCAGATTTCACTTGGTGAAATGTGGGAGAAATTTCAGTTTTTAAAAACAGTGTCATATAAAAAAGCTTTTAGACTGACACTTGAGTAAATATCTCATACTTTTGTTAAACTACCAAACGTTTTGAGATAATTTCATGATCTGTAGCTGAAATAGGGATTTCACAGTAGCTGGGGTTAATTATAGAGAGCTGCTTAACTACTGAGCGTTGTGACTGCGTTCATTTTAGACCGTCATTTTAACAGCTATCGTCATTCCTCCAAGGAAGAAAAAGGAAAAGGGGACAGGAGTAGGTCCCAAGAAAAAGGGTAAAAAAATGGAAAATCCGGAAGGATTTTATTGTGATCCTTGCAAAGCAAGGACAAAGTATCTGAATGCATTATTTTGGTGTGCGGAATGCTCTGAAGCATTCTGTAACGAATGCCTCCAATTTCACAAGACAATGAAAATATCCAAGGACCATCAAATACAGAAACTAGAGGAAGTCAAAGAGAAACTAAAACATCTGCGTGAGATGGAACGACAAGAAAAAATGGGAAGTTCCATGAATATTTCTGATGAGGATGTTTTTAAGGATGTGGAGCAGATATTGTCCAGTCTTGACAATTTAAGCAAAGCTGCCAGGACAGCAAAACAACTCAATTTTGATTCTAAAGGTTTCAATGAAACCCAAAAAACGCAACTTCTGAAGAAAGCTAGTTTGTTCAAAGCAAGAATTTCTGAGTTAGCAGAAAGATTCGAACAGCACATTACCGCCCAAATCGACACTGTCAACAAAGTTGAAAGCCAAAGAATCGATCGGAAGATTGAGGAATGCGAGGCATTGTATAATGCAATAGAAAACACGCGTGCCACGACCCAGAACGTTATGACAATGAAAGATTTGTCGACTAAGGCAGAAAAGCTGACCGAAGTCAAACACTTGTGTCTTCAGCATAAGAGTGCGTTGCAGAATATCCACTCTCAGATTGAGGACCCCAAATTTACTCTAGCTCTGGACAAAGAGCTGGAGAAGATGCTGAGCTTTCCGTCCCTAGCAGGCCGTGTAATCAAAGGATCCGATGAAGACGTAGAGGAGAACCTACCACTTGTGGACCATCAGAGACAAGATATCGATCAGCAGAATCTCCCCACCATCAACCCTGCCGGCGACGTTATATATATCCACAATATTGAGGACCACAACGATCCGATGGTAAACTCTATTGAAGTGATGCACAACGGGAACCTGCTAGCGATCGATCGTAGTAACGATAAGGTAGATTTTCTTAGTATTTGTAGACTGCTAGACAGTATCAAGGCAAATATGTAAGCTTTAATTCCTCATAGATTTGAATTTTGAATTTAAATGATAGCGACTAGTTATAGATACTATGAATTTGCAATATGCATGTGTATTCTAAACTCGTCCCCAAATAAAAATCGCTTTTCAATAGTTTCTAAATATGTCTTCCTATATTAGATATGGCACTACCAAGCACATTATCACTCATTTGACTACTCGTAGTGATAACGAGGCCAATTAGCATTGCGTGTCCCTGTTTTGTATGTCTCTGACAATCGTAGCCTTTCATATGTTATTAATACTGGTTATTAAAAAAAAAATCAGCTAAAACCTATTGCTTAATAAACCCCGTCGTATTAACAAAGATCATTTTGAGAACAATAAGTATGGATTATTTCATTTAAACTGAAACATAATTGTGTGGACAAACAACTTTAGCACTGCCCACAAGTTTGCAAACCAGTCAGCCAAGACAAGGAGGCCTCACAAATATTATTTTGTACAAAGCCATTAACATATTTATGATAAATTCTAAAACAAATAAAGACGTAAAAGTTTATATATCTCAAACATATAAATATTAACTAAAGCATTATTTGATAACTTAAAAATTATATTTATCATCTTACGTGAATGAACTTACGAAGAACCCGTCCACGTTAAATTTTCCATGAAAGAATCAGTCAAGCCTACTTTTAAATGGAGCTCATACGAGCGCGGCTGGTCAAGGTTTTAATGTGACAAATTCAGTGTGCTCTTTCTTGTTTTATTAATAACACATCTAAAAAGTTTTCTAAGTAATAATGAGTTACTGTTATTTGAACATATTAGGTTGCCTTCGAGTATAGAATCTTTGGCTCATGGTATAAAACAAACTTTAGGTTGAACAAAAGACTTAGCTCTGTTTTTTATGATCTTATGTTCTTGTCTACGATACTGACACGTGATGTTATTACGTTTAATAACAAAAGTTCCTTTTACTATTCACAAAGGTCGTCAATGACCATCTGTCTCTCAACTCTGTGTTATTATCATTATTATTATTATTATTATTATTATTATTATTATTATTATTATTATTATTATTATTATTATTATTTGGTCTTGTATACACAACTGTTCTTTAATGATATGATTGGCAATGACAAGGGCAAAACCTCTGATACAAAACGGCCTAATCCACGTTCATTACGGGATAAGTTGAATAGTAACAATAATAAAACTTAATAATTATTGGTTTAAAGTATGTATTAAAGATTATCATTTGATGGAAATATATATTATTGCAGGTGATGATGTACAGGCCTAATGGAAAACTGATCGTGCAATATGTTTTCACCAGTAGGGTATGGGACATGACTCTCATGGACACAACAACGCTTGCTGTCACTCTACCCGATTCCAATAAAATTGCGATTTTGAAATTTGTTGACGATTTTACAACAATCTGCGCCGAAAAGACGATCAAGACTGCTGAAAAATGCTATGGAGTTTGCCACGTGAACAACCATTTGTTAGTCACGTGCAAAGGTGGAGAGGTTAAGGTCCTTACACTTGGCGGAAAGGAAGTGACGGCATTGACCACAAGTATCCGCGGAGTTGCTCTTTTTAGTGAGCCCCAATATATCACAACAAACGTGACCAAAACTATGCTTTATGTGTCAGACGCCGCAAACCACTCGGTGACAGCTTTACGAATGGAAGCGTTTCGAATTGATCGAGACCCTAAATTTGTGTACACCAGCACAGATCTTCACACCCCAGCAGGTCTTGCACTGGACGCCCAGGGAAATATTTTTGCCTGCGGATTTGACTCGCACAACATTCACCAGATATCTCCAGATGGAAAACTGATATACGTATTCCTTCGCGGGGTTGTAAACCCTAGGTCCATTTGCTTCTCCCATGATAAGACAAAAATGTATATTTCGGCAATATCCAGCGATAAGCCTTCCATGCATATCCAAAATCTCATTCGAATTGTTCAAATGGGTTGAAACGTTGCTTGAGTAACAGCCTTAATCACCACCACAACATGTAACAAAAAACAACAACAGAAAGGAAACAATAAAATACAAAACAAAAGAAAATACAAAAATTATGCGTCACTTTAAATGAAATATGATATTAAAATGGTTAATGATTATTAAGAACATTTTAGACAGAAACTAGAGTTTGTACGAATGTACGAATACTTCACAATTTTTTGTTACGATGTTCATTGAATCCTCTCTGCTAGTTTATATATATATATATATATATATATATATATATATATATATATATATATATATATATATATATATATATATATATATATATATAAATTTGTTGAATATGATAAATGATAGTGATTGTGTTTTCAAAATCATACAATGGCGGATATTAGTTTTTGATTAGGACGACTGCGGAGTTCACACACAATTCTAGTTTTGGTTAGGACGACAGTAGAGTTCACACATTTCTAATTTTCCAGTTGCATCTACAGTAAAATTATATTACGACTAGTGGTTGCCTTGGAGATTAATAATACATTGATGTATTTCTTTAATTAAATAAATTATGTTGTC
Organism: Potamilus streckersoni; assembly: GCA_016746295.1. NCBI lineage: Eukaryota > Metazoa > Mollusca > Bivalvia > Unionida > Unionidae > Potamilus > Potamilus streckersoni. The sequence goes on from JAEAOA010001088.1 coordinate 2,637,147, forward strand.
CCCGTAATTTACCTAAGGTAGGGTAATACAGTGTCAAGGGAGGACTTTATAGCAATAAGACTTACTGTTTATTTCCGGATATGTAAGAAGGAAAAGTCCCTGGATACATACTGCCGTGGAAGATCGTAGTAGTTTTATATGAAATTTATGAAACGAGTTGAATACAAATATATTATCAAATATGTTTCTTTAGTTTCGTTTCAGATGATGCTAAAATCTGTATATCACATGCAGTTGCGGACATAACGCTAAACTTTATGAGGTATATCATTTTAATTTAAACAATAATGATTTCAAGTAATGTCATTGGTCAGACCTTTTGAATTTCTTTTGGGAATACCCGTAAGAATCGACAAACGTATAATAATTTATTCCCGCCTAATGTTACTACCTTTTCTGATATTTGCATTGAATGTGTCATATATCTAAGGCTACGTTGACTTGATGCTGATTTACAACAATTATTTAAATGTTTGTATATTATGATATACTTATAAAGGGTACACTATTTGTGAAAAATTTTGTGCTTAGATATTTCTTATCAACAAAATGCCTGAGCAGTATTAATGTTAAATATATCTTTGCGTTTTGTGAGTAAATATTGTTGACAAAATGTTGCTTTGTATTGTATAGCAGGTATACTGATGTATTCAACAAAAGTTTACTATGAATCTCCTTCCCATATTCCTTGAATCTATCCGCCATTTTGCTTATATATGTGGGTCTGTTGATTAACATTCTTCTTTTTCATATCTCCTGCTAGTATAATTGTTTAGATATATGTATAATTGTCCATGTATGTATGTACGTACGTTCGCATGTATCTCTGATCATCTTTTAAACATCCTATACACATAGTATGTATATGTCTACATGTGGCGCGTGTTTATGCTCACAATGTATTTCACAATTTTATTTTTAATTGACGATGCAGAACAACGCGCAATGTCATCTATATGCGTCCTATTGCACATCACTATCATGCACCAACCCTATTTTTGTGTGTTCCATCGATACCAACATAAAGCTGCCGATCTGGCTGTACGCTTACCTATTTTGCTACCTAAATATTTATCATACCCGCTACATTGACAATATAATTTGTGTTTTCTCGTTTGTTTTGTTTCTGCATTCCTGTCTTTGTATATTTCGCACACAGTAAAATGGATCAATCAAAATCGAAAAACGAGCACATTACAAGGTTCGCAAAACGAGCACGTAAGGCAATGTGTATTATATTGAGTACATTGTATGGAATTCATCCACCATTTATCTGTGGCTACATGGCGGAAGTGTACAATGGCCTTTTTGGACTGGTTAGCGATTTCATAAACGTTTTTATATGAAAATAAGTGTCTTTATCAGAGATTCAGGGAACCCTAAAGGTATATAATGCAAACACGTCTTTAGGAGGAGCAATGTATAGATGCTGAGTTCCATTGAAAGTTTGCATGAGGCAATAATCGAAATGATTGAGTTTCGTACCAAAGCCGTACGACGCAAAATCAAGTGAATTAGACTGATGGCGATCTTCTTCTCTGCAAAGCAATACGCATATCCAGTATACTAAGATCGCATTAATGAATAATAATTTTCATAACACAAAAGTGGGCATAAGTTGAAACAAAAAATAAATATTCCGTACACTGCAGTTCTGATCATCCTTTGACCCATACTATGTTACTCAGCATACGCATGACGTCTATCCTATAGATGGAATTAATACAAAATTATTGGCATATTGATTTTATGACTAGTTAGCGAACTGTAAACTACCTATCAATCTGAAGTTTGTCATAGTAGTGAGCATAATCTATTTTTAGGACACTCTCTATTAAAGGGAATATCTGGTGTCAATTCTTGGACTCACACTCTTCAGTAGTTTTCTTAATAACATTTTTGTTAAAATATGTAAATCTGATCTTGATGATCGATTCAGATATACTCGCCGTGACTTCAATGTTATGGAATTTCCATGGAAACTGACTGCATTTTGCTTTTACTAGCTCGTGGTTAATGTCTATTTTAATTAGTCCCGGCCATAGGACAAGGCAAACGAGGCAACCGCCTTGGGCCCCGCGCTTCTTCGCAATGCAATGTTTTTGCTTAGGGCCCCCGCGCTCATCGCTTGCTGCCTTGGGCCCCGCATACCGCTTTGGGCCCCCGCACATCATAGAGCCCTGTTTATGTTTATATTTTTATATAATACCCTATTATTATACTTTTCCTTTCCTTGCATGCATTTAAGGCTACAAACTAGGTTGTTTAATGTTACTCCTAATTTCGGGGCCAAAATGGAAATCATATTGCATTTTACTTTTATAGTGGACGAATAGTTCAGAAGAGCTGATTTTTCTTGCTGCTGTAATTATGGAATACCAGCTTAAAATTCAAATATTATATGTCTATTATGTCAAGGTCTTTGACTGTTTGCATGAACCAGCTCAATAAATGCCATGCATGACATTTAAAAGTCTTGTTTACACAAGTTAGGAGTCATTTGAAAGCATGTGATAATAATGCACGGATTCTGCACTTTTAGACCACTTCTGTACCAATTGACAATATATGTATTATTTGTTTCTTGTTCATCCAAACAATAGCACGGTATCAATTACTCTCATACAACAACAATAGATTGATTTATATCAGAATATACTCATAATTCCATTACGCAAACCAATAAACAACAGTCAGACGCATATCATTATATCACATCTCATACCAAATATACAAATATTCAAATATCCATGCTTTGATATATTCAGACATCTATTGGAACTAATTTTACATACATCAATCATTTTCCTAAACTCCAATTCAAACATGCGTAAACTATAACACGACGCATTACTAAAAGTACTGGCTACTAAGAAGTAACCTACCTGAGAATTATAATATTAACTCTGACGAGCTAGAAATCTACATAATTCTCTACGTAAACTCAAATCAATGTCTCAAATAGCTTATAAATGAAACACTACAAGGTAATTATGCATACTAAAACAATTCCAGTAATTAAGTATACATACTACAAATAATTACAATTATGACACCGTAACATGTACAAAAATCGAGCAAATATCTTATTGACCTTTTCGAAGCTTTTCCCGCTAAATTACGAGTGGCTTTCCCGGAGTATCGTTTCGCTTCAAACCGCTAGATCTACTGATAACTTGCTGCGAGTTTTAGCTGTAATTCGGATCTAAGATTTAATTCCACCTCTTATATTATCTCAATTCCGATTGAATGTCGCTGTGGACTGATCCGCGAAGCGGGTAAGAACACGCCCCGTTCACCCAGCGGGCTTCCTTTGATCCATGAACCAATGATTAACACTGCTTGCGTCGATGTCTCCACATCAAACGCGGCAATAATACCCAAGTTTATACATCTTGATAACCGCGATTGAACAAACGTGACATACTCCTGCGTGACAGGATACCATACTTACCACTATACCAAACAAGCCATAGAATGATGGATCGAAATCTATTGATCACAACACTATCGATGTCTGTTGAGAGCAGTAAAAAATATCTGTCGAAATTCTCACTTATCAAGAGTATTTATATATGAAAATCCACTAAACCAAGGGCTAGAATAGAATTAAATACTATATAAACGTCTTGCAGTTTAATTTCAAATTATTCTCTCTTTTTACTTTTGTACACTCCATGATAATTATCGTTTCCTGTTTTCCACGTTATCGTTATGTATTCGGTCATAAAATTGTTATATTCATGTATATCCGAATCTTTTTATGCTCTCGTTCTGTTTGTAAACGTAACCCAGTGATATCATGCGTCTCCTCGAATTAGCCTTAATGAACACGAAGACTTCCAAAGACAGAAAGCAGGAAATACAATACCTGTGTACGTTTTAATATCAATAAAAGGCGTAGAAACTATATAAAATAGTTTTTGGTTTGTATACATCTCTCACAGACAGGGATAAAGTATTCAACAGGTAGCGACAGTGACGAAATGGAATTATTGTGTTCGTACACATCTTTCACAGGCAGGGGCAGCAATGGGATCAAGTTATTGTTTTCGTGCACATCTCTCACAGGCAGGGGCATCGGTGGAAGAGTCATTATTTTCATACACATCTGTCAAAGGCAGGGACATCGGTGGAAGAGTCATTCTTTTCCTTTTCATACACATCTGTCAAAGGCAGGGGCATCGGTGGAAGAGTCATTTTTTTCATACACATCTGTCAAAGGCAGGGACATCGGTGGAAGAGTCATTCTTTTCATACACATCTGTCAAAGGCAGGGACATCGGTGGAAGAGTCATTCTTTTCGTGCACATCTCTCACAGGCAGGGACATCAGTGGAAGAGTCATTCTTTTCGTGCACATCTCTCACAGACAGAGACATCGGTGGAAGAGTCATTCTTTTCGTGCACATCTCTCACAGGCAGGGACATCGGTGGAAGAGTCATTATTTTCATACACACCTGTCAAAGGCGAGGACATCGGTGGAAGAGTCATTCTTTTCAGACACATCTGTCAAAGACAGGGACATCGGTGGGATAGTTACTATTTGGATGGCATTCAAATTATGCAGCGATTTCCTACTTGTTATCTGATGGCCAGTTATGATTAGCAAATGTTTTGACTACTATTCGCTATATTCTTGTATGCACTCGCTATCTTCCTCGTTCCACAAAAAGGGACTGTAATGTCTTTTTTTAACAAAGCCCTTTGATTCATTTTCAATGCATTTCTCGATTGAGTTACACTGCATTGAAACTATTCCAACTCCTTTCTATAAGCAACGATGAGTAAACAGTGAAGTGTTATGTGTTTGAATGGAATGTAAATTTAAAAAAGTAAATATATATTTAATTGAAACCTTTTAGAAGACTTTAATTATCCTAAACTATGGTCACTTTAAGATACCGTATATGTTTAAAGTCAGTAGCATTAGAAAAATTTTCGTTTGTAATAAAATTTACCTAAATTATTTAACTTAAAACCAAACCTTGATTGAATGCAGTATTTTCTTTTACAGTATCTGCTAAAACGATTCACTAAGTAAAATGTATTATCAAGTTAAACATTGACGTGTCTATATTTAATACTTTCAATTTTTAACAACAAGTAATGCATATTTTTCAGACAATTAAAATATAGTAACGTTTACATTAGCATTCGTCATGTCCATTATACATTATCTGCAAAATCAAATAAGAATTGAGACGGTTGCAAATTATATGAGGTTGCCTACAACAATATTTTTGAGTGAACAAATAAGTTTCTATCCCAGCCTCGGTTGTAAACAGCCGAAAATAACCAACATATACTTATGTGAGTAGAGGTTAATTTTTGCTTTTCTTTATTAGAAATTATTTTTAAAATGAATAGCCATTTAGTGGACAAAGCTGTGGATATGCCCTTGAGATGATATCCATTTTATCAGCACGTCTCTCTTTTAAAAGTGTTAACCCATACTCCAAGACATGCCAATATCATGTTCAAGATACATAGGTGCTGTAAGGTAAAACTATAAACACAGGTGTCTTTATTAGACAAGGCTGCTTAAATGCAGCATGTGCAAAATATATTAGATATAGAATTTATCACTTGCAGAACACGCTACGAAAATAAAATAGAATTCTATCAGAAGTCCAGGAAACAATTACCGAAACTGTCCATGGTGTCTATTTCAGTACAACAGATGGCGCTGCTTTCAAAGCAGGACGGGTAACTAACATTTACTGGGGGCAAATAGTAGATAAATAGAAACGATGCAACTATTGCAGATGCGGGTATATTTTAGCTTTAACAAGTCGAAAAGCTTGGAATCAAAGTCAATTCAAAGTACCTCTTTTTGCTCTTATTGCGCGTGACTTTAAAGAGGATCGAATTTGCAGCACATGTGACTTAGTAGTTTGATTTGTGTGATACATGAACCAGAAGTAGATCTATTAACATAGAAACCAGGCTACACTGATCTGTGGAATCAACAATCTTACATCAGGTGTCTGATTATTCTATAATACATTTATCCACTCTCACCCCCCTTCAAACCCATACCCACTCACCAACACCCACACCAACCCACGCGCGTGCATGCACACGAAGGCAGACGAACAGGCACGCTCGTACACACACGTGCTCACACATTTTTCATTAGAACCACATTTTGTTCACGTTGCAAACTTAAAGCCAGTTTTGACACATATTTTCATCATGAAAATGGGAAACGAGACACAGCAATCAATTTCTTCGACTGTATCGTTGTCAAAATCTTCACTAGCCAAGGTTCCGATAAGTTAACTATATCTATATCCTTGCTGATCGAGCTGATATTTTAGTACTTTGTTCTAGCGACAACTATTTGATTTCAAGACTTGCCTTCCTAAGTATGTAATGCAAACTAACCAATAGCGTGTAACAGCGGTACGTTGTAAATCGGCTGAATGATGTTGGCAACTGGCTTAAAAGGGATATTTTTTAAGTTTAACATCGAAGTATGACTGCACATCATAGATATGCCATTACAGGTGTATTTTCTTATTCATGAATCCATTAAAGTCGTTTGCCCCCCCCCTGTCTCGAACATGCAGAAATAGTGTTGAAATTTGCACAACTTAATTTTGATTGGATGCAGTGGCTTGCCGCCTCATCCAATGAAATTCATAGGCCCGAAGCACAGAAATATTATGTTCGATCCGCCAAGGTATAGATAGGGTTAACATATCAGAACCTTGGCCAGGGAAGATGCATTGTCAAAAGTGTATTGTGGTTTTGGTTTAAATAATTGATTTTCATAAATTTCATAAACCCATTTATTGATGGCAAGAATCAATATCAAACGAAGACAATTAAATCGCATTTTTGATCGGGTAATCAGATCACCGTCATATAATATATGCTTTAAGTTTTGGTTAAAGCTTTTTCATTTGTTTATATTTCAAAATCCCCTAAAGTTTATGTTGCCAATCGGGTGCATACTGTTACAGCTAATATAATTCGCTTGCGTCATAGACATTGAATTCAAGGTCACTATCATATCTTTGCGTTAAGGTTTGTTTAAATTATTAAATTTGTCTCTATTTTCCAAACCCCTTCATGAAATTGATTCACATTTGCTACGAATCGCTATGAAGTTTTTAGAAAATTTTCTCTCTCTCTCTCTCTCTCTCTCTCTCTCTCTCTCTCTCTCTCTCTCTCTCTCTCTCTCTCACACACACACACACACACACACACACACACACACACACACACACACATATTTCGCCTTGGTGTCAAGGTCATGCTTCATCGCATACTTGCATTAAGGCTTAGCTCTAAGATTTGTATCGCCTTGTGAATAAAAAGAAAAGACTTAACGCTTAATAACTGAGATTACACGCATATAGAGGGACATTGATGGTTGCTTTTGATCACAAGAATTGAGTACAATGATTAATATTTCGTAATTTATATTAATGTTGGTCCTGATTAATCTATCGCATTAATGAACCCTTGTGGCTAATACTGAGACAAGGGCAGTTCACCAAGTACATGAACATTTTTAACTCCTACATACGGATTTCCAAAATTTATATCATACAAGAAACCAAGTTCTACTGATTCGCGTTTGCACCAATACATTTGCATCGGTTGTGCCGCATTTCCTTTCTCGTCATCATAACCTGATTCTAGTTTATAACGTCGAAACTTCTGATATATAAAAGTTGTCTAGCCTCGCTCAAGGTTGATTTGCACTGAATGCGCGGTACGCGTGCTTAATCAGTTTCCAAAACACGTCACGTTGACTTATAACTGACAGAGCTTGAATTTAGGTCTTGAGTGACCATTTGGACATTACGATTACTTAATAAGTGTGCACACAGAGCATTATTTGAATATTTGTTTGATAAAAAAATGTCCGGTATAGTAGAAAAGTCTTCAGACCAGAGTTATTTTTCATTTACTTTTTGTATACGAATTCAACACTATGTCACTTTTGTCATAACTGATAGACCTTACACGATTTTTGATGCACATTGACCCATTTTAGATCATTAAATCTTGCAAGGTTTCATGATAGTTTGTCTATTACTACTGTAAAGAACCGACGTAGAGGAAGTAAGCAAAAAGCGTTTACTTGACTGAGAAAGTAAGGGCATTTTGCATCCTACTGTTTTCATTGAACAACAATCAAGGCAACTTTCTCTACAGTTTCATAACGTTTCAGATCTACTCTTTCGTAACTATCCCAATAAGGAACTTTACTACGTAAATCTTGGCAAACAAACCATGCAAACAAGGCACTCTTTCTTCTGAATATCTTCCTGACTTTTGCCAACCTCGAACGGGTGCTTGAATAATTGTGGTCTATTTCAAGCCTGTCAATATCATTAAAATTTGCATGAAAGTGCAACGACCGACTATAATCCCCAAATAATGCAATAATAATTTCTGTCAGCAAAGTAATTGGATGGAACATGTACAGAAAGAAAATATTAGCAAAGTATTTTGCTAACAATTAGTGACTAGGGGATGGTATTTGGCATTTATGGATATTGGGTATTACATTGCAATAATCCATTGTGTCAATGGGCATGCATTTCAGATTGTCAGATTCCATCGTGCTCTAAACAGAGACGCATCAATACCGTTGCCATGGAAACAGGCGATTCAACCCGGAAATCCACTATTGTATCGTCTGATGTTCATATGTGACGCAGATAGGTTAGGAAAAGTAAAGGGCACACATTGGCTTGTTTGCTTTTGTCAAAAAATATTTTAATATTCAATAAATATAAATACTTCTAAAGGTACATACAATACTTACCGTCATGACTTTTTCTTTCATTCAGCTGTTAGCAATGCACAATGCAGATTTTTGGAGTACAGTCCCATGTGGTAATTTTTAATCGTTAAGATTATTCCTTAAATATTTAGATATCAGGATTTTTTCTACTGTAACTAGCTTAGATATCAGGATTTTTTTCTACTGTAACTAGCTATCTTGTCAGGATTTTTTCTACTGTAACTAGCTTAGATATCAGGATTTTTTTCTACTGTAACTAGCTATCTTGTCAGGATTTTTTCTACTGTAACTAGCTTAGATATCAGGATTTTTTTCTACTGTAACTAGCTATCTTGTCAGGATTTTTTCTACTGTAACTAGCTTAGATATCAGGATTTTTTTCTACTGTAACTAGCTATCTTGTCAGGATTGTAATCGTGACCTTGATTGCAAATATATAATGATGAACGAAGACTTGTAATAACCTGAAAGTAATATCATTTTATTTATTTGATGTTCGCTGTGGCTTATTTCATTTACATTCAACACAGTTTATACATTTAATTTTTGACACCTCTACAAACGTAAAGCTTTCTGAATGTTTGTACTTAAATATTTTCAATAGAGAAATCCAGAAACTTTGGCTATATCGGGACTATATGGCTTTCCCTCTCGTGTGGTGCAAATATGAAAACATGTGATAGTTATCTCCAACAGTTTGCAACACAAGTCCGTTACACGATATTGATACCACCGAGTTAAAGCATCTCAGTTGAACAGTCAGCTGATATGGCCAAGTATATCACGCAATCCATTATCTTTGTTACTATGTTAATATCTAAACTGTGAGCGATAGTACAACGCGTCTCAACACAACTGAGACACCTGTCCCTTAACGTAAGAGCATTATGACAATATATTTCAAGAATGCGCATTTAGTGTTTATAGACACTGGGATGGTTGTTGTAAAGATCATTATATTTTAACCGCCATTGATTATGTATGCTGATTAAAAGCTATATAGTAGTTTTCAATTCGAAAGGAACTGACGTGTAACATTATATTAGTAATGGTGTCAATTAATGTACTGTAAAATACTTTTATCATTTTGGCCAATTTTAATTTAATATTTGCCTGGCGAGAGACTACAGAATAGAAAAGTTTAATATTTCACTTGGCGAGAGAATACATAATAGGAATGTTTAATATTGTGTTATAGGCTGCGAGAGCCTAATCATTGATCGAACTAGGTGGCAGCTCAAGGGGCCATTCTTCAAGGGACGCTGAATTAGACGAAAATATTTTTCGGGGGCCGGCGCCGCGGGTGATACGTGGAAAGGGGGTGCCAAAGTCATAGTTAGATAACCTCCCATTAAAAGACAATATACGGGAAACTTCATTCCATGAAATCTAAGATGATTCATGTACTCTTTCTTTAAACATAAACGAAATAAAAATTATTGCAAGAATGTAGGCAATAATTTATAAAATATAAATCACCGTATTACGGTAATATTTGTGAAGACCTGATATAAGTGAAGTATAATCACTGTAAAACAACATGTCATGCATCCAAAATGCTTTTATTAGAGGAATATCATTCAATAACCTATATGACAGAGGTCTAGAAGAAACTACACGATAAAACTGTCCCAAGGAAAGGAAATGATCACAATAATCGCAAGAAAGAAAACAAATCCCCGTCTGTACCCTGAAAAGGAGAAGAATTAACAGCAGAGGGGATTACAGTCGGAAAGAACAAAAATGTTAGTAAACCACTCCAGTGGCATAATGATTTGAGCATCGGTCTCGGGCTTCGAACCCCGGCAAAGTCATACCAGTGTACTAACAGCTTCCTCGCTAGGCACTCAAGATTATGAGGTTAGTGTTAGGACTGGTCGGCCTGGGGTCAGTATAATGTGACTGAGTGGGACATGATGCCACATGTGTATGGCTAGATGTCTCAGTGCTAGACATCACCATAAATTGCCACATTCGAAAACGACCAGGCTAACTAGAATCAAGAGTCATCTTTCACATACAGGCAGAATTAACGTCATCATATCCTTGGCACCTTTAATTCTTATCCATCCTTCTACTGTTTTACTTAGCCCGACACATTATCTCATTTAAGAATAACTTCTTTTTTTGGTTGCGTAGCAGCAGTAGCAGAATGAAAAGATCCATAATTACAAATAATGTCGATGAAGAAGCCCGCCCCCCAACGCCTTGTCATGCATCACGTAAGGCATATGAATGCCACAGTTAATATTCTTTAAGAAAGCTGGAAAAATCTGCTTTAAACAACCTTTATGTCCCCTTTGAATGTGCCACATAGTAAATGAGTTTTTAAATACGTTATATAGGTGGAATAGCCAAACAAAACCATTTCAGATGCGGAATTCGTCACATATCAAATAAACAAAATCAGTTTTGAAAAAATTCCTTTTTGGAGCAAGATCTTCTCAGGTTGCATGCGACACTTCAAGGTCTGATAATATTTCTGCTTTAGCCCAATGGTTATATTCGACAAATATATTGTATGTACATGGAAGCATGGTAAAGCTTGTACAAAAATAGCGATGTTTACAACTACCAGGATTTTAAAATAAATATAATTGTTTTAAATATATTGTTGTGTTCTGAATATGGTCAAATTATAAATGTCGTCCACTAGAGATAAAAGAGTCTATATAGAGTAGCAAAAAACAGGCATCGCATGAAATTAGTTTAATCTCTATTAACAACGTGAGAGTAAAGAAAGAACAGTATCATGTAAACAATGTTAAAAGGAATTTTTGAAACAGACTGCAACCGTATCTACTAAACAACAACATAAATTTTAATCTGCCCTAAATTTTAGTTGTGAAACTTATTTGTAGTTTTTGTGGGTTTAGCGCCATTTTTAGCACAAGATAGGATATATATATAGCAGACATAATAACTGGTGGAGAAAAAAAACCCATCGTATGGCATGATGGAAAATCTTGTACTTTACAGGTGAAGATATAAGAATATGTTTTACAAATTTTTTGAAAAATAGGTACAAAATTATGAATAATATTATATACTTCACACTTAACAGTGTTATGAGGGAAAATTTAAGTATAAATAAGAACATGAGAAATCTCTCTAAATTGTATTAAAACTAACTCTCCTTTGGACTCATTTTCATTTAACTATTTTGGGAGTAATTTCGATAAAAATATATGTCGATTAACTTTTTTTGACAGAAATATATTCTATCTTGATAAAGATCGTTTCCTTACAACTTTTACAATTCTTATTGTATGTGTAAATTTACTTAACAAATACTCTTTACGGACAGGTAAATAATACTACCTCTACTGATACAAATTTCCGCATTATACATGTATAAACACACCAAGCAAAGCACAGAAGCCTCTCCATATTATATATGTATATTCTAAATTCGGCTTACGAGAACACTCACTGACGAAGAATTCTTCAGGCCTACTGTCTGACCTCTAACTTGATCATAACACGAAGTCAGAAGTAATAAAAAAAACACGTGGTTCTATGAGAACAAGACTGAACTTTCTAGTTTGAAGCACGCAGTTTCTACGTGAATGCCACTATGGCACCCTCATTACTCTCAAGGCATTACCAAAAAAGGTTAGAGGTGCATTGCACTAATTATATATAACAGCTCCCAAACGCTGGCTCTCACTTTATGTTGCTTCAATAGTAGAGAGATTCATCTTTAGTTTTACAGGTAAGACCTTATTATGTTTTAAACTTTCTTATAGAATAAGTACCTTTGGAAGTTAAAGATTTATGATTGTAACCTTCCTATTTCCAATGTTTATATGAGTTTGTCTTTTTAATTCTAATATTATAATATAATGAATGTTTAATTGTTTTAAGAACTTATATTTGTATTTATGATAATAGCTAAAAGATTAAAATGGTTACCGACTTCATGTTTGGATTCATTTTGGAAATTTAAATATTCTGTAAGGATTAAAGAATAATGTTTTGTAATCTATTCTAAACTAGTATTTTATCCCAAATTGAGTAATATATTTTCTTCAAAATAATTGTTGCAATAATCGCAACTATTTTATAATCTTTAATTTAAGTC
>JAEAOA010001088.1:2652500-2710584 GCA_016746295.1 Potamilus streckersoni
TTTTTCATGTTTTTTTTATAGATCAGGAAGTTTATATATATCTGTGCTGAATAAGAAATTGTACTTCTACTTTTCGTACTTGCATAGAAAATATTAGACTATGAAAACATTTAATTTGTTGCTATGGATCGGTATTACATGGCAAGAAAGCAGTACATAAATAATAAAAGGGAATAAATAAAAGCTGTGGTGGCTTAGTTGGTACACTAATCGAGTGTAGATTACATTTTATACTGGTAGGTTTATGCAGTCATATTTATTGAGTGTAAATTACATTTTATGCTGGTTTGTTTGTACGATCGTATTCACTGAGTATATATTACATTTTCAACTTATTGCTTTATACAATATCACATTGCTTTATCCTTCAAATCAATGGCGGTTATGTATACCTTATGTCTGAATTATTCATCAATGAAACATATATCTTAGTATGTCCGCAAATTGAGAATAATCTTACCTTGTTTATGGTATTTCTGGCAATATTAGCATTTTAATTAGAGGCAGACACAAAATAATAAAACACTGAAGTCTTTGAATTGCATTCGAATTAATATTTAAATTGTTGGAAAAAGCCATTAAATTCTACAAATTAGAGGAAATCACCATGGTTTGCTTAGAGATGAAACAATTACATTTTCAGATGAATTCCGAACATTGTTGCTGTCGTGCAATCCAGTGATTGAATTATAATCCTTGCTGCCCTAGACTCTCCTCTACCCCTTCTTCCGTCTCCATTTGCAGGATTTGGGATGTAGAATATCACCGATCCGTCCTCCTCCTCCTCCTTCATGCCGTAAGAGGCAGCTAATGGAACCATGATCCAGAATGAGTAAGTGAATAGACTGCTGAACTCACAGCTGATGGTGTGCGGGCTTGAGTCATACCCTGTGTTCAATCCCGCTCAGCTAACTCGGCATTCCCTTCGGTAAATTTCTTTAGTCCAGTTGCATAGAAACCCCAAAACCTTTTTTTGTCGTGCTTTAAAACAAGAATCAAATCAAGTCAAATCTCTAGTCATTGATGTCTTTGTATTTAACAAATATTGAATTGCTCTAAAAGAATGTAACAAGATATACATTAAAAACTCTTTACTTTGATGAAGCAAACTGAAGTTATTTACAGAAACAGGAACCAGTCAGCAATTTCTTATTTTCAGTAGAAGTATCCAATGATTTTAACACATCAAACTAGTTTGAACAGGGGATCACCTTGTTGATTTGGCTTCTTTCTGTTACTTTGTCTAATACTATCAAGTCCTAAGAGTATCAAGGACTATGAATTACAAATCGTGTGACTTAAAGACCAGCATTGTAAGAAGAATGTTTGGTTTATTTTATTAACTCGAGCAGAAACTGATTCAGTCTGCAGTTTGCAATTGTATTGCTTATGGAAGTCTGTGTAAAGGAGGGAATATGTATCTCTAGACTTTGGTAATATTAATCAAAGGCGGAAAACCCATCACACCACTTTGTCTTTAGGCACATTTTTTAATAATTTTGATTGTGATGGGGAAGATTGATAATTGTCAATGGTATTTAGTAAAAAAAACCCGTTATTTGCCTTTTAATATCAGACCACCAGCCATAAACAACCTCTCTGTTCTTGATATAGTGCATCTATTTGACAGATAGTACATAGGACCAAAGTGAGTTTGGTATCCACATCTTTTTGGGAGTGTAATGAGGCAATTCAGCACGATGCAATGGGGACACATATCAGCAAGGAATACCATCCGCGTACAGGGTGTGACATAGAAAACGGACTGGTCGGTTGATATTACATTTACAAGGGTTAAAGAGTGAGCTTAACTGTATGAGGTACTATTTATTCTTAAATATTCATTGCATAACTTGTCGCATGTACATATCGCATGTATTTCTTTGTTTTGTTTTCCCGAGCAACAAAACCTATTGTTGTTTTAGTTGTGTTTTTGTGCGTGTGTGTGTGTGTGTGTGTGTGTGTGTGTGTGTGTGTATCAGGTATATTTTACACATCCGTTAAGTTTCATATACCACGCTCAGTAAACAAGGAAGTGCCCCGGTGTAAATTGCAAGTTTAACGGCAGTTTATTTATTGAAAAGAGATTATAATACCGTAAATATCCATAAAATCTACGCGATAAGGCTAAGTAGATCATTAAAGGATGATTAGAGAGATGTTCATATTTATCACAATTAGTTTGATTTCAGTAGTCTTCGGCTGAACATCGGCTCTGCTAAATTGTTTCCTTATAAATTGCCAAATCAAATAATATTCTATTTGTGTATCACACCCCCTTCCAGCTTCAAGAGCGCATAATACACATCTTTCCAGACAATCATACGTATTCCACCCTGTTTATTACTAGTCATCTTGGCTCTGATAAAGAATATAGAAAGAAATCAATGTTTCAAAGATTTAGAATGTATTGCATATCATTCTCGAATCAATCCAGAATTGAGATTCTTTAAAACATTAGACAGTCTACAATAAAGTTTACTTTAGGGTGAACAAAAAAAGCACCTGTCACGGTCTATTTAATACTTGTGAATGAAACGAAAACAACGTATGGATAGAGGTAAAAATGCATATCTCCAATTTGTTCTAGAATCTATATTTTGCAAATATATTTATTTGCCAGTACAATGCAAATACCTATGCGATAATACAATTATATGTGCAAGGTTGAAGTATTTCATCCACTCCAAAACATTTGTTAGTTTATTTTGGCTACGTTGGGTCTATCATTGGAGCAGTGCGGTAAGAAAACTATGAAATAATCACGTGACTCAGAATCGGATCAACAACGACATACCCTTATATAACTCATTTTCGCTAAGTGTGCGTCTCTCAGCATTCAATCTGAAAGCAGTCTAAATTGTATTAATTATGCAATTTAAAATTTGCAGCACGCGCTACGAAATCCCAGAATTTTATCATCAGTTCAGGAAAGAATTACCCAAGCTAGTTATAGTGGCAGATGGATATTTGAGTGAAATGGACGACGCTACTTTTGATGTCGGACAGGTAACGTATAAACAATTGTTGGGTAAAATAATACACACATATTATTTGACTTCAAAATTATATATAGGTCAAATACATTATGTACCAATCTATAGTACATATATGTAGATATGTATAGACTAAACCGGGTTTATGTGCTTGGAATGTTATTTAATTCACTTGTACACATTCCTATTCCGATACTTAAACACTAATTTTTCAACCATGCGGGTAATTCAGTATCTAAAAATAGCTGTCGGTACCTCTGTTGCTTTACCAATACTGCCTATTCAGTGACGTCAGAATTTCATGTGCACGCATTATAGCGCCGACATATTGGATTACAAGCGGAAGTCGACATTTGTGGTTGCTGATCACACGTGGAGCATATAACAATGTCGAAGCCAGTGAAAATCAAAGAAAATCAGAGATATATCTACACGTTAGACAGCATGTCGAAGCAAAGATATCTAAGTAAATACCGGCTGACAGATGATTTAGATCCCTGGCAAATACCAAGTCAGAGTGTAGTACTTGAGGAGGTCTTAAAATAAACTTGAACAAATGATTAAATCAGTACCATTTATTAGTATTATCACTAATGGTTCCGGTGATAAAGGGTTTTGTGAACAAGAAGTTGTTTATGTGAGAACATCCATGGTTGGGCAAATATGCACTTCATTTTTGGGTATGACAGAAGTTTCACGAGCGAATACTAATGGGATTTTAGGAGCTATTGATGATGCAATTGTATCAATTGCAATGCCTGATTACAAAAGTAAAGTTGTTGTATTTGGTTTTGATGGAGCTGCGGTCAATACAGAAAAAACCCCAATAGTGTTATTGCTACAGTTAGAAAATCGCAGAAATGTCTTGTAGGAATACATTGCAGTTCTCATCGTTTAGAATTGGTTTGCAAAGATGCCATTGCGAAAAAGTCTATCCATGCAAAAGTTGAGAAGCTGTTAACAGAACGTTACTATTTTTTATTTATCGGAAAAGCCCTTTAAATGAAAGGATTTGTTCGGTGCATGTGAGGTACTGGGCATTACCAAGATAGTCCTTACTTGTATTGGTGGAACTAGAGGGTTGGCACATTGGCAGAGGGCTTTAGACAATTTGTGGAAATCATATCCAGAAATAGTCAGCCACATTCTGACATCGACTAAAACTGACCAGCATTCACATAGAAGACCTGAAACTCGTGGAAAAGCAGCTGGCTATCTGAAAATGCTGTTTGACCTGCACCTTATTAATTATGCCCACTTCTTGACAGATGTCATAAATTTACTGTCCAAGTTGTCATTGTTTCTTCCAAATAAGTCTTGTTTGGTGTCTGAAGTGTACCTGAGAGTTCTTGCAACTATTGATGTCTTTGAATAGTTGAAATTAAGAGACGTATATAGGTTATAAAATTCTGCAGGATATTAGTTATGGACCTATAGAAGAATTTCATGATTTTGTACAAAGTTCTCCAACATCAATGCAGTCATCACTTCATGCTAGAGAGGACTTGATCAACGGTTAGCAGAACACTTGGATGCCCGATTTGACAAAAAGCAATGCAATGTTTTAAAAGCCACCAATTTTGCAGATTTTCAATTATGGCCAAGAAACTCAAATCATATTGAATTTGGTGATGACGATGTTACTACTTTGATAGAACATTTCTCTCAGTAATGACACTGGCAGGCTTTTATCCAGACAAGGCTGAAGAGAAGTGGCAAATCTTGAAAAGTATAATTTATGCTTTTTGAAATCAGGTAGAGAAGTTACTTGTTTGATGTTAACGAGAGATTTCAAGAAGGTCACACTAACATTCTTGCACTGGTGGATATTTTGTTGACCCTTCCAGCCTCGTCTGCAGATGCAGAGCGGGAATTCAGTGAATGGAAAATGATTAATTTGAGATACAGATTGCGCAGCTGTTATTCAATGCCTTGCTAACGATTCACTTTTTAAGTGAATACATTGTTGATTATGATCCAGTGCAAGCTATATATTTATGGAAGTCTAGTGGACCGAGACAAGGAAGACCTCTGTGTATGGAGGACTATTCAAAATCGAATGGAAATGACTGATTTGGGACAAACTGATGGCAAATCAATATAATTTATAATGTGTATAAATCACTATTGTTGTGCTAAGTACATGTATTTTGAGGACTAATGGATTTTACTGCGGACTAGTGTGTCTTTTGTCATGTTAGTCCGCTTGACTAGTTAACTAAAGCGTTAGTTTCGAACCTGCCCTGCATTCAGTGCCAAGATATAGTAAATTATCTGATTTATGCTAAGAGCACCTATACCTTAGAGGAAATTGAAGTCAAGAAAAGCCTTGACACATACAATCTATTTACTTCCTGATGGGTTAGAGAAGTTGTTTTGTGCGCGATAAATGGATACCACGTTGTATACACATAATCACCATCATGTTCTCTCTCTGTCTCTCTCTCTGTCTCTCTCTCTCTCTGTCTCTCTCTCTCTCTCTGTCTCTCTCTGTCTCTCTCTCTTTCTCTCTCTCTCTCTGTGTGACACTTTTCTCGTTTCTTTCACTCCTTCTTTCCCTTTTCTTTTATCTTATCACTATACATTCCCCCAGTCGTGTTGAGATTCCAGTTTATGCAGATTGATAGCTCACTAGTGCATGTACACATATTATACAACCTACCAAAATAAATTAGTTAAATATTTAGTCTAGATGCCAGTTTTCATGATGAGCTGTCAGAAACACTGTTTCGTATTGAAGCATTTGCATGCACATTTGCACACTCCAGAATATAAGATTTTAGTTATTAACCTTGTGGATTTAGAAATAAAAGTATTCTCATTTGTGGCTTTGCCACTTGAGAGAACACATTGTGTTCTCACTCAATGGATGATATGCATTCTTTTATGTCTTCCATGCAAGGAAATAACAGCTCCCCTTTAATTTTGTATTCACGCATAATGGAAAAAAATCAGCTTCTTGCAATTTTGTTCACCTTTTTTAAAGGTACTCCACTCACACAAACTGAGAGAGAAGACAACCAACCATGGATTATTGCAGAGAAGACTGGGGATATCTGCACTGCACATGTGACTGTATGGAAGGTTTGGATGAGGTGTGTTCTCATATGGCATCATTTATGTTTGCGGTAGAAGCAACAGTGAAACTACATGGCTCTAAAACTGTAAAATAATCACCAGACTACTGGTTACGGCCTGCACCGCTGAAACAAGTCAGTTTTAGAGACCTGTTGCTGAAATCGACGTCTCATCAGCGAAGATGAAGAAGACAAAATTGGATGAGGCAATAAAAACAGGATCACGAACAACTCCTTCCCAAATAAGACAGCGTACGGAAGCACCACCCATCAGTGAGACAGAGTTGACCAACTATTTGAATGAGATAAACAAGGGGCAGATGAAGCCAGCTATTATGAGTGTAGTTCAGCACTTGAATGATAACATTATACCAAAAGAGGTACAACACATGTATCCAAAACTGTAGACATATGTTTGATGAAGAGATCTATCAGCTTCCTTTATGTGAAATTAGGAAACAGCGCAATTTATTAAAAGGTGAGGTCACCAGATACCAGATAAAAGCATTGGAAAAGGCAACACGAGGACAGTTTATGAGTAGATTACGGCAGAAAAACAGACCGAACAGAACAACTGTTTCAAACTCCAAGGCAGTTTGTCATACAAACTCAACACAGCCAGCGCCTCATTTGATCAAAAATATGTTATACTGACATGAGAAAATTCAAATCGATTTAAACCAGTTGTGGATTGACATATTAGCCAAAAACCAAGAATTAATACATACAAGCTTTGAAGAAATATCATGCAAACTTCATGGTTGGTTCTTCTGGTCTTGTCATTCATATAACTCATCCAGAAATAGGAGCATCACCTGATGGCTTCACATCATACGACTGTTGTAGAGTTGGATCTTTAGAAATCAAATGTTCATATGCAATGAGAGACATGGACATGAGTAAAGCTGACCTTGATAAATCAATCCTTGTGAGGGATTCAACGTTGGGCTAAGTCTTGACAGAACCATTTGAATACCAGGTTCAATGCTAATTGTTTGGATGTGATGCAAATTATGCAGACACTCTGGAAAGACAATTCATACTGAGAGGATTGAAAAATGACAATCATTGGGGAAGATATGCTTCCAAAAGAACTCCATATGTTCAAAGTTGGAGTTCTGTCAGAATTGTTGGGCAGATGTTATATACACGCTTGTCGCTACATAATAGCAAAGGGGCAACACCTGGACCTTTCAGTGCAATTGACCAGCCATCGTAGCCAACATTCTTACCACTACAGATATTAAAGCGACAACACCAAGACCAAGCAATACAGTAAACCAGCCATCAGTCTGCATGGTATTTCCGCCAGAAGGCGGAAAATGAACAGATGGTTGCTTGTGTTGACCAAAATGGCCAATTTCAGTGGTTCCATTATGACTGCATAGTCACTGTTTCAAAGCCAAAAGGAAAATAGTATTGCTCTAAATGCATAAAAATCCCGTAGCAAGAGCATGGGTAGCAAACTCAAGTGACTCGGAAGTGACGTATCTACGCAAGAACCTTAAATTATTGTGTTCTGGTCTGGCATTATTGTAACATGATTATTGCATTTCTGGTCTGGGATTATTGAATATTGATTATTGCATTTTTGGTCTGGCATTATTGTATCATGGTTATTGCATTTTTGGTCTGCCATTATTGTATCATGGTTATTGCATTTTTGGTCGGGCATTATTGTATCATGATTATTGCATTTAGGAGAGAGAGAGAGAGAGAGAGAGAGAGAGAGAGAGAGAGAGAGAGAGAGAGAGAGAGAGAGAGAGAGAGAGAGAGAGAGAGAGAGAGAGAGAGAGAGAGAGAGAGAGAGAGAGAGATTTATAAAGGTACAAGCTTGTGTGTTTGATAATGATTGTGCTGTATCTATTCGAGACAAAATGCAGACAAGTCATGTGTTTTGATCTGTCAGTATTGTATTATGATTAGTGCATATTTGAGAGAGAAAAAGAGAGATGTAGAGACTTGATGCAAATTTGTGATACAATTTTCAGTTTCAAGTAAGAAAGTAAATATTAATACACAACTTACACACTATTTATTGATTTATTATTTATTTAAGTTGAACATGTATATAGACAAAAAACTATTAACAGCTTTGATTTCTTTAATTCTCTCTCTCTTTCTCTCTCTCTGTGCACTATTTCAAGGAAGACAGTAAATATTAACAGATCACTTGAACTGCATTTATTGTAAGGATAATGCGTTTTATCTTGACCAGATTTGAACGTAAAAGGTATTGCATTATGAATATTTTTAGCTCACTTTGATTGATGTGTTTTGTAAATACTAAGCGAAAATGACTGGTCATTACCAAGGTCATGTTCAACTCATGCATTAGTCTGTTGTAAACATTTTCATTTTCAAATTCATTTCCAGCGTGGGAATCTGATTCTTAGGGCTTTTATTGCTTACGTGATAATTTGCATTTTTTCATTTTACTGCGCAATTCAAATTATTGATCACGTAGCCTGTCACGTGAGCCACCATGTGATCTAAGATCGTGGCTTAAAACAGACGCTCTCTAGTAGATTTAGGCAGTCGCAAAATAGTACCTTTGGGCTCAATGTATTTTTCTTGTTGCCATTTGAGTTGTTTTTTTGTATTTAATATGATTTATTTATCCTGGAAAATATTCTTCTTTATAAAAGTTATGGGACAAAGACATTCAGTGAAAATTTGTTCTGTAATTCTAAACAGAACATTATAAATTGTGATTCAACGAGAAACTGTTGCCATCAGGACAACGACCTCATCTGATGTCATCGCGTTCCATAATGGAACTTCACAGATTCGAATCTGTATTAAATTGAAACTTGTTAGTGATAGGACCTATAGTTTTCAATACTATGATTAATATTTGAATTCACAAACCGTAAGTCCTATTTCATATTTTACTGCGTTTTCTAGGAAAATAAATTATTTTGTTAAAATTTACAAATCTTGTTGACCTCACTCTTTTCTTTGTTACGTTTGTACAAAACAAAATTTTAAAATGTACTTGCATATAATAAATCCAGACTTAATATTTCAAAATTACAATTGCTATTTAAAGTGATTTAATAATCATTTAATAATCATAAAAATTTAGCACGAAAGGGGAAATGCCAACCTGATTTGTATTGATTCTAATTTCAAATATACAATGAATATCAATTTGCATGAAAAGCAGCAGATTAAATATTCGTACTTAAACGGCTTGGGGATATCGCAGTCTTGTATACATATTAAATTGCAATAAAACATTCTTGACAAAGCGTATGTATTTCAGATTATCAGGTTTCATGCCTGCTCCAAACAAAGGCGATTCAAGGCTGTTGCCATGGAAGCAGCTGGTTCTCAAGAAGCCTTGTATTCTATACCTCTGGATCATCCGCATCCGTTGTTCATCTGTGACAAAAATAAACTGGGAAAAGAAAAGGGTATAGATGTGCTCTTTGATTTCAAAACATTCCTTTTTAACTTTGATTGAGTATACATATTTAAAAATATATACTCACGTTATTTATGGTACTAACATCACTATTAGTTTGCTTTCGTAGCTGTTTGGAGTTTGTAATGCAGACATCCTTTTAAGTCCTAAGTGATGCGTTTTGAAGGTTATGATTTTTTTCTAACCAGTCAAAACGATTTGACTATACTTTTAAACACCAGCTTGATAGGTTTCAGTTCTAACTTTGGGTATAAATAGACAATGATACCCAATGATTTGCAATATCCTGGAAACAAAAAAGGATAATATTGATCTCTAATGCGCGGTGACGTGTTTAACTTTAACTCGTGTTAAATATGTCACGACGCATTAGAGATCAATATAATAACTTTAACCGCTCCAGTGGCCTTTTAGTAAGAGCATCCGCCTCGGATACGGAAGGTTGCGGGTTCGAAACCCGGCAGTCATACTAAAGAATTATAAAGATGGTACTAGTAGCTGTCTCAATTGCCGCTCAGCATTAAGAGTCCAGTGTTAGAACTGGTTGGCCTGGTGTCAGAATAATGTTACTGGGTGGAACAAGATGCTTCTTGTCTGAGGCATGATGTCTCCGTGCTAGACATAATAAACTGCCAGACTGCAGATATCGTACCTACATGACCAAAAGTTTCTTAAAACTACGTTAAAAAATCTAAATCACAAATCACAAATCACTTTCGTTCAAGAATAACATTGTTTCTGATCTGTTGAACTTTAAAAATCCTTGATATACAGTTGGAAACTATAACGTAATTGTAACATAATAAGTTTTATAATTCTTTATTGTAAATTAATATTTGACAGTTATCCCCGGTCGAGTCATACTAAAGATTACAAAAATGGTGCTAAGAGCTGTCTGGTGGCTTGGCGCTCAGCATTAAGAGGTTAGTGTTAGGATTGGTCGGCCTGGTGTCAGGATAATGTGACTGTGTGGGACATCATGCTACATGTCTGCGGGATTATGTCCCAGTGCTAGACATCACTATAAACAACTTCATTGCAGACATCGTAGCGATATGACTGAAAACTTTTTTAAAGCTACGTTAAAAATCATAATCACATCACATCACTATCGAGGGTGGAAGTACATGCGCACTATCACATCAAAATATTCGAGCCAGTAACATAACCGCGACGCAAGTTTCAACAGTTTGCGTTTTAGTCATAGGGATACTGATACAATATGCTACTGATATGATGGAAATATTGAACAGTTATTAACTACTTTCCGGATTATGCCTAATCTGGTACATTTGAAAAGAGAAAGGAAATGACTTAAGACATAGAGATTATTGATAGTGTCTGTTTTATGTTATGTATAAGCTGTTTGTCATTTTCGATTTTAGGGTTAATAATTGACGCATGGGAAAATAAATATATTATAAGATAAAATGCTGACTGTCATAAAATCCTTGAATTACCTGCCTGGCATGTTAATTGCACATCCCATATAGCTAAATTTAATTTCTTGAAACAAGGAACTTGAATGAAATTGTAATTTGTCTAAGAATATAACTAAGTTTTAGGCAATATGAATCTTACAAATATTTTATACTGCCGAACATATTACTATTTATATCTATTACAAATCCAACTAAATTTGACCCAATGATTACTGGCAAATTTTCATGGTAGGTGAATCTGAAATTAAAATCGTTCGAAGCATGCATCTACCGTTCCAACTTTAATAGTATCTTATTTTGTGAGATACTTTTCAACGTCCATTTTGTGTTTTAACGTCATTACAATTACTACATATAAAACTATATATTAAATGGAAGTAAATATTATTTTAGGAATTTGCCTGGTTGTCGGACCTTGATGTGGTCTATTCAGGTTGGAAGCATTAATCTACAGTTTGTGCGGATGTATGGGGATGAACATTTCAGTTGACAGCTTCTTTTAAGTCTTTTTGTTCGGATTTACTAATTGGAACTAATATGGTGGTCATGTAAGACAATTTCCATTCAAAATGCACAAATATTCGATGGTCATCATATAACAACTTCAAAACAAGTCAAAATGAAGTGATAAAAGCTTATTCGTGAACATAACTCTTGTTTTACTGCAAGTTATCTAATGCAAAATCCATATATTTTATTGAAAACTAAATTATTCCACTGAATTAAATATTGATCCTTTAGCATCCCTTAAATCAACTCATATCGTCTGTACTATCCTTTGGTTGCATCAAAGCGTATTGTTACGACCCTGTAGTTAAATTACATGTGTGTTAAGATTTGAATTGTTCTAATTTATTTCAATGTTAATTTTATTTCATTTTGTATCATTCAATATAATTATTATTATGGTGATGATTATGTTAAATAAAGGTTTTGTCGTTGTAAGTAAACAGTTAGGAAAAGCTATGTAAATGATTAGCTGTGACCACGTCATTACTAATTATACTTATTTACCTTTTTGTAATGCATGGTGTGATTTCGAAATCGTCACATGTCCTTCTTTTGCATGTATACACCGAATGACGTATTAACGTGCTTTAAATGCTCAGTTATCTTTAAGAAATATTCAGTCGTAGTCAGTCATAGTCGAGAGTCACATCATAGCATCTTATAGAGTTTATAATACCTTAAAAAAGGTATTCCTGTGCTGGAAAGAGTTGTTCGTTCGTACGTATGAGGAACAACATGCGTTGTGTTAATGGTGGTAGCTGTACTTCATCTACTTTCTAAATAATAATTATTTTCCCTGGAGATCTACACAACTAGCTTTGGACAGACATTTGCTGAAAATATTTCTAAATTGGAGCAGAACAGTACAAATTATGATACACAGTGAACATTCTGGACATTTTCTGTTAGCCTTTGTCTGAACCATCTTGAAACGTAACTGAGATGCAGACTATATTAATTTAGAACTGTTTGTTCACAGGACGTAAGCATTATCATCACTTTAGAACACATTTTTGGATATTCTTCGTAAATCGTAAGTCTTGTCTCATATTTTTACCTTTTCACTGTTTTTTTTCTAGGGAAATAAATTATTTTTGTTAAAATATTCAAAGCTTGTTTTTGTCACTCTTTTTTTGTGTTACATTAAACGAGCCGATAAGTAACAGTATGATGATTTTTTTTTTACTTCCGGCCTTGCATATCCCTGACACCAAGACTTGTCCTTCTTTGCTTTCTTGTGGATCTTGGCAATTAGATTTATTCAGAGACATATAATAATAATAATAATAATAATAATAATAATAATAATAATAATAATAATAATAATAATAATAATAACAATAATGACTACGACGACGAGGACGATGATGATGATGATGACGACGACGATAACCACTGACCACAGAACACAAATTTGGTATTGTGAACATTACATTAGGTCCTGTACAAGGAGTTACTATTCTGTAATTGTTTCATCTCAGCATAGTTTTTCTGTTTTTCTCATGTATTACATTTCAACGTTTTTTTTTCAGTGTGGAAGCCACAACTATTAAAAGATATTGTAGAAAATCACAAACTGCCGTTGGCTGTAAAATTTGCCAGTCCCGTGGTGTGCGAGGGTACTAAGGCTGCTCGAATCTCCACTGTCACACTTACAGAAGGATTTGATGAAATCTTCCTTCTGGGGAATAATATTGATGACGGTATCAACGGAGTGTCGCTATTGTAATGAGTGCAAAATACACTTATACTGAATTTTTGATAAAACGTTTACAAAATTAAATATCATTTCAAATGTAAAAATAGTATATTATCAAATAAGTTTCCGAAAGTTTACTTATATGGTATTTATATTTGAAGAGTTGTCAGTTTTTTACATAGACGTAGTGTTGTCTTGAAAATACCTTTAAAACTGAGATAGGCTTTATGTTTAAAATTGAACGTTTCTATTCGAATCCTAAATTTTCCTTTTTATCTTTCCAAAATCAAGGTAGTCTGAATATGGGAATAACAGCAGTTCCAGTCAAGAGAACTGGAATGACAGTTGCTTTGTTGACAGGGATACAGGGTCGGACCGATGAAGAATGGTCCCAGTATTGTACGGAACTTAATGAAGCCGTTACGTCATCTATCAGTTTTAGTTACCAATATGGCCCTGCTGGTATGCTATTCTTACATAACTTTGCAACTAATTGCCACAATCTCACTTTTAACCAAGAAACATAAAATGCATGCAAATAAGATATTTTATTTTTATTTTATTGGTCGAAATTATAATACCTGTGTATATTTATGTTCAGTATCATTTATTACAGATATGAATACCCGATACAGTCTGCAGCAAACGACACTATTATTTGCGTATATATCACAAATAAATGTTAGTTTAAATCGGTGATACGTTTTGTTCGTAATCTTAACTCCATGAAACCTTGACTATACAATTGATAACATCAAGGAAAATCAGAATCAGAATTAATTTAAATAAAGAGATCTCACGGGGTTATCTAGAGTAGTTGTTCTGGACCTTAACGCCATTTTTCAGCACACGATAGGCTATACATGGCGGCCAGTATTAATAGCGGAGGAAGAAACCGGGAAATCTGCGGAAAGAACCACCGATCCACGAGAAGCTACTGGCAAGCTTTCTCACATATCCACATTCGCCGAATCTTAGACTCGAATCCACGCAGATAGAGGTGAGATGACAGTGATCCGTAACGGAGAGAGCTTTAGACCACTCGGCCATTCAGAGCCCCGTTATCTAGAGTAAATCGCCTCCATATTTATTAGTTCATCTCCACAGAATTTCACAAATGACGGCAAGAACATCAAATATAAAGTGGCAAAATACATAATTGTGATCACATAAAATGTTAGTTCACATATATTTCTATTTCTCGGCTGTTTGATTCATCTGACCTTGCTGTTATGTTATTCCGACAACATCCAATATTGTTCACAGACGACGTATTAAAAGCAAGCCAAAGGTTTGTTCAGAAAGAAAGATTTTTGATAGAAATAAAATATTCGTAAAAAAGGAACTTTATTTGCATTTAGCCGATCGGCCATCAGCAAGTGTTTACAAATACATTTGTTAGAAATATTGATGGTGACACGTTTAATACACAATGAAAACAAATTTATAAATATGTAACTAAATACTGAAAGTAATTACTTATGTAACCTATATTCATGGTGTATTATACGAAGTAATAATACAAAACGTTAATTTGAGACCTGTAAAACACTCCAGATTATGCTTGTTGAATCACTTGCGCGAGCACGAGTTCCTTAGGGAGAAAACACAGAAAGTGTCATCGATGTATATGCAGTACTTTACTTAATAATGTGTTAAGCCCATTATACATGAGGTGTCACAAAGTAATGCATGTATGAATCAATGAAAAGGAGGCTGTAACTGTAAGTAGTAATCATCATATAAGTACGTTCAAATTAGTGCATTTTGACTATTATTTCACAAAATTTAAACCTCAATAGTTTTTTTTTTTAATTCAGCAATTTAATAAACTTCAACCGAGTCTTACCTATACTAAAATAAGATTTTATATACTTCTTTTTTAGCGGCAAATGATATTGGCATTCTAAAACAAAGTGATACTCCTCTTCTAGAACTTTGAAATAATTAGGAATTCTTTAATCTAGCTGGGTGCTTTGGTCTCATCCTTCCTCCTGATATGCCAACTCCCCCATTCAACCATCCGACTATAGGCCAATGTCTTTACATGACAACCGTTAAGATTTTGGCTTAATCATTACGCTTTTGTTTCCAGCCGTATTACGTCTTTCGCCACCTTGTATATTAACAAAACTTTACCGGTACTTTAAAAAGTAAATGAAAGTAATCTAATAAGCGTCCTGTTTGTAATTTATATTATGATCTCTTCAATTCCACTCATCATAATTATTTTTAAAATAATCTAAAACAAAAGACTGCTACTTAAGGATAGCAGATGATCTAATTTATCCATATTATACCTTCTTGTACTTCCCTAATTTTTTTTAATATCAGCTGTATATGAACCATTTTCAGGAAAACAGAGTGGTTTCTTCCTTTTTGAAACTTTACTTCGCAGACTTATATTTAATGTAAGTTTGTTGGCAGACCAGTCTATACTTTTAAAGAAAATATCACCAGATATTGAGGGCTATGACGTGTTGGTTTGTGGCTGAAATTTTTTAGAGCAGACGGGTCTTTATAAACTTCAAAACATGTTCAAAAAGAGAAAGGAAAAATCAACACCGTTTTATAAATTTGTAATGAAGAATGTGAGAGTGAATCTATAAAGCAATCTGATTGAGGACATAATCTATAGATTTCACGATCATTCTGCAAAGGTTAGATGCGTATGATGTAGACTAATTCAAGTGAGTGTTGAATATAAATAATTTTCAGTATGTTTTATTTTCTCATCTTGAATTGCATGGGAAAAGAACATTTGTCTTAGTTCTAATCCACATGGATTTTGCCCACTTTTTTCAAGTATTTTGACCCGCAGATACAGGTTAGTAGGAAAGATAAATGGACATTTTTGTGTACATTGTACTGTAATTACGACATAATGTGTCATTAGCGAAGTAGGAGTACCAATAGTAATACTAGTAATATATCGATTACATTTTTATGTTGAAATTACGCTTTTGCATCTCTCCAGGTTGGCACGTATACTTGACTATCTGACTGAGTTTGGACCTTTCCTCTGTCTCTCTTCACAGGCACGTTTCCTTCAATCCTAGAAATTAAGCATTATTTTCGATTCCATATGCCGTTTTCTTTTTTCCAGAGTCCGTCTTTTGATAGTAATTTGTGGTTTCCTTACGATGCAGCCTTTCTATGACTTTTCTCTCTCAAAGGTCTGGGATTCTGTTCATCGTTTGGTTTGTTCTCTTATCAAACACATTTTTTTTGTCTTTCTCGTTATCCAATTGACACAAAAAATACAGAAGCAAACTGTTTCTGGCTTTGTACATGGTGAGTTTTTATTAAAGAAGGTGAATATATTATAATGGTCGTTTTGCTACGATTTCTAATGTTATATGGTCAAATTTCTCATTTCAATGAAGTGATAATACATTATTGTTTGCTCTCTCATTGTGTGAATATATTGGTTATTTAAAGTATTTGTGACAAACAGAAGCTTTTACTTATCAGGATCAAGTGTATATAATGACGCCTGGATCATGCCACCTTGTTAGATATAACAGCCCAAGAAAAACAAAACAAACATTATTAATATGTAGCGTTTAGCAACAATAAGTTAGATTTATTTTAGACTTTTGTTTAACCACTCTATCAAACTCTAATGTAGAATGCCCCCTTACGATTTGAATTTGAACAGCCAAATAGAGTTAACATTGTTTCTTAAAATGAGTATATATATATATATATATATATATATATATATATATATATATATATATATATATATATATATATATATATATATATATATATATATATATATATTATTGGTAGTTGTAGGAAAGAGTGACATAGTGGATTTGTTTTTAAAAATTGGACATATTTATAATCATAGTTCTCATGTAAATTGTGGCGACGTAAATTCTTTGTATTAGTTTATAACAGAGGTAGAATGTATATAATATACGTATACAATTAATGTATGAAGTATTTGTCGAATTTGTCTAATCGTGAGGTTTATTTTAGTTGCATTACAGATTGTTGCCTTATTATACAGGTATAAGACCGTATGATCTGACGCCGTGTAACGCAACCAGCAGCAAGGGACAGCCTCTTCGAAGAATAAGCCGACGTCTTAGCAAAATCTTTTCGCAACATGATTTCTTGACAACACCGAAGGTTAATAAAGAACGTCCACATTCTCTCTCTCCAATAAACGGCAACAGGTCCCGTGGTGAGACAAATATAGGGTTCCAAGACGATTCATCAGGGTGTTCAGCTAGAAATATATCCAATTACGACGAAATCGATGATAAACAAGTTAATTTTACGTTCGAGGGGAAAAAAATAACAACTGTGACAGATGTTTCAAATTTACTGAAGCGGTTAAAACTAGAGGAGCACTTGAGAGTGTTCAGAGAAAGTGGTATTGATGGAGATTCCCTCTTCAAACTGAGTGAGCAAATTCTGGAAAAGGATTACAATTTTAAAAGGATAGACTCTGTTAAGTTGATGTCTTTCATAAGAACTGGACACATACCAACCTAATAATTTTCACAATATTCAAAGTCCTATCTTACGCTCATTAAAAGCTTATTTTTTCACACGATATACGGATTATCAGACATGATGCCTACGTCTTTACTAACTGTATGAAAGTGTACGTTTGAAGTTCATCAGGAATATTTGTAAACATTGAGAAAGGTGAAATAAACAAAAGTAGGTTACTGTTTGTAAAATGGCGACTTGTTAATGCAACCATATTCTTATGCAACAAGGTATACATTCTTTCTATATATTACCAAAGTTAATGCAGAAGTATATTTCATCATCCTTTCTTTCTTCCTTAGAAGATTACACGATATTATAACAGTTCAATGATAATTAATGACCACAATGTATGTATGTATGTATGTATGTATGTATGTATGTATGTATGTATGTATGTATGTATGTATGTATGTATGTATGTATGTATGTATGTATGTATGTATGTATGTATGTATGTATGTATGTATGTATGTATGTATGTATGTGTTTATATATATATATATATATATATATATATATATATATATATATATATATATATATATATATATATATATATATATATATATATATATCTTTTTCTGTGATTATTTTGCTGTAGACATTGTTATGGATCCAAAATGTAACGAATTGCGGTTGTCAATAGACATTTATATATTACATAATCATAAAGTTTAAATTTAAAATGTGTTCTTACAGTTGTAAAGTATATTTAATTTGTATTTGTTAGTTGTTTTCTTCATGAATACAGGTTATTTATAATTGTATTTTGGATATGATCTTGTCCAAAATCAAGTTCACTGTGTACATGACAATGGACATTGAAGTTGTTTTTACTTTGTAAAAAAATAATGCATAGTTAATATTTCCCTTGGAGTGTGGCTTAATATTAGGATCATTATCAATAAAGGTAAACCTATTTATTTGGATCTGTGCATTTGATATTTGAATTCCCCACGAAGAACCTAGTACACCTTATGTTTATCATATTTTTACTATAATTAAATGACAGCTCTACTTTAGTTTTCTAGACTTTATCTGTTTACAACATGATTTTCTAGAAAATGAACCTTTGAGCTACATCCTGGCTTTACTTTGTGTCTTATTTTCTAAAAATCTTGTTTGCTTGCAAAATTACTCATTCTTGCTTTAACAGGTTTAGCAGATTCATTTTTGTTGTTGTGTACAGTGTCTGATTTGTTTTTGTGTATCGTATCTGAATTTGGTGGAATTATTTATTCAAGTTATTATTCACTGGAAATACAAATTACTATTTAATAATATTATTTGAACATAAACATAAACATGGAATTCTTGTAAATTCAGACAAGTACATCTTAGATTATATTATTTTGATACATTGAACGACTGTTAACTATTATTACTTCAGGTCAGTTGTACATTAGTATATTCGAGACTGCAGGCACATCAACACCTTCAACATTGGATATTTTTTGGAATACCGCTGGAATTTAATCAAAACTTTATTCATCAGGACTGGCAATATAAGTTTTTGGGCTAGTTTGGATTTAATTCACAATAATGTAAGATCTTTCTTAATTTTCACTTTGCATTCTAGGAAAATATATTATTTGTTTAAATTTCACAACCCTTGTTGGTTTTTGCTCTTGTCTGTTACTTAAAGACCATACAGTGGTAATGCACAATAAAGACAGTACGCAAAAAGTCTAATGCTAACAACAAATTGCATTTCTAAGCTATTAAAATACGTTTATACAGACACCTGTCATGCAAATAGCTACAATATATTGGTATAGAAGTGAAGTGAGATGAATATTCATTTACGTGTATGCAAATTGCTACAACATATTGGTATAGAAGTGAAGTGAGATGAATATTCATTTACGTTTATGTTAATATCCAACACACATTGGTATAGAAGTGACTTGAAATTAATATTTATATAAGTTGCTACCACATATTTGTATATATGTCACGTGAGATGAATATTTATTTACGTGTATGCATATACAGACAACATGAAAGAAAAGCAAAACTGCAACTGGTAGCAAGTCACAAATGTTCGTTTGTGTTCACCCCCGGTGGCAGATTTTTTTAGGCCTTTTAAATTAAACTGGAACGTGCGCCGAAGATGATTTGGGATACGTCACAAAGACTGAGAAGAAGAACGAGTGCAAGTATGATGTATGGATTATGAAATGGATGTGATGTGATTATGATTTTTAACGTAGCTGTAACAAGTTTTCAGTCACGTCGTTACGATGTAAGCAGTGTGCCAGTTTATAGTGATGTCTAGCACTGAGGCATCATGCCGCAGACATCTAGCATGATATCCCACACAGTTACATTATCCTGACACCAGGTCGACCAGTCCTAACACTAACCTCTTAATGCTGAGCGTCAAGTGAGGCAGCTGTTAGTACAATTTTTGTAAGTCTTTGGTATGACTCGACCGGAGATAGAAACAACGACCTCCCGCATACGAGGCGGACGCTCTAACCACTAGGTCACCGGAACGGTTATAAAATGGATAAATGCAGTGTATACAAGTGGATGATGTGTTGATAATACATTAAAAGGTGATGACGAAATGCATTAACCAAGGAATGAGTAAGAACGTAATGTGTGAGTATGACTTTGGTTTTGTGTTTGCCGGCACAACACAATATATATATATATATATATATATATATATATATATATATATATATATATATATATATATATATATATATATATATATATATATATATATATATATATATATATATATATATATATATGTTATTTAGTGCCGATGCAATCGGAGTAAAGTGGTATACCAGGGTAGCTGACCCAGGCTGTTTCGATGGTAAGATCAACCAATACATTTTCCTCGTAGTGTAGCTATACCACAAATTTTGTATGTTACCAAAGTGAAGCTCTTACGTCTTACGTCTTTTTTTCGAAGTCACTAACCGTTCCATGAACTGTAATGAGCAACAGCATATTTATTATACCGAATAAGCACCTGTCCCTTTGTGAAGAGAAAGCATTCCTCAAGGTGAACCTTCCGCCTACTAAGGTGACTTATATACAGAAAACGGACCAGTCGGTCTACATCACAATTTAGAAGGAATAAAGCGTAAACATAACTGTCTGATATATTATATATTCCTATACATGTTCATTACATACCCTTATATATTACAAGTACGTACCACATTTGTTTTTAACAAAACCTGTTGTTTTCT
This sequence comes from Potamilus streckersoni, assembly GCA_016746295.1. Taxonomy (NCBI): domain Eukaryota; kingdom Metazoa; phylum Mollusca; class Bivalvia; order Unionida; family Unionidae; genus Potamilus; species Potamilus streckersoni. The sequence goes on from JAEAOA010001088.1 coordinate 2,673,385, forward strand.
TCTCTGTAGTTTGGTATGTTTAATTTGCACATGCTACGCAAAGTAAACCAGAAAATTGCACGTTTATCGAGTTCTATTTCCGAAAAAAAAATAGATTATATTATCGTAAATATAAAAGACTACGAGTCCCATAAGGTTATGAGAATTTGAGAAATGTATTCTTTCTTGTTTCTTACTATACTATGAAATCTTTTATTGTTTATGAAGATGTTTAAACATTTAGAGTTTAATGCTCAAGATCAATTCAGAATCGAGAATGTTGAAAAAATACATGACAAGCTGAAATAAAATCTGCTTTGAGCTAACAAAACAAAGCATTTGTTCCTACCTAAGTTTATGAAACGTGTCTAAAATAAGGAAAGCAACACGTGGATTTATTGCGACAGTGTACTTTATATATGGAGACCCCATGTACAGAGTAGTCTAAAGTGCGCAACTTTATCGATCACTGCCCTCTCACCTCTGTCCGCAGGTGATAGAGTCTCGGGCTCGGTCAACGTGGGTATTTGAGAAAGCTTGCCAGTAGCTTCTTGCCAGGTTTCCCGGATTCTTCTCCACCAATTATACTGGCCGCCAATCTATAGCCTATATTGCGCTTTGTCATAGGTATACTTTATAAGACCAGTACGGTAAGAAAACTACTGCATAAACACGTGACACACCAGATTAGTAACTTGACAACGTTATACTATGCATAGGTGGCTAAGTGAGAATGTGTAACATTTAATCTGCAAGCCGTCCGAACTACACTAATTATGCAATTTAAGATTTGCAGCACACGCTACGACATCCCAGAATTTTATCAGAGGTTCAGGGAAGAATTACCCAAGCTGGTTGTGGTGACCGATGGATTTTTTAGTGAAATGGACAACGCTACTTTTTATGTCGGACAGGTAACGTATAAACAATTGTTGGGTAAAATAATACATACATACTACTTGACCTCAAAATAATGTATAGGCCAATTATGCTCTGTAACAATCTAAAGTAAAGATGCAGATATGTGTAGACTGAACCAGGTTTAAGTGCTTGGAATGCTATTTAATTCATCTGTACACATTCCAATTCAGTCACATAGAAACGAATTTGTCAGCCATGTCGCTAATTCTTCTTACCCCAGCGACAAACAAATGTCTGCTGGTTACTTCATCTTTTCATTGATGTACAACATAAAGCAGTTATAGAATAAATGACCAATGAACTAATACAGAGACAGGATATCTCAATGAGCTCACGAGAACTGCAACCCCAATCACAGGTTATACTAAGGAAACTCCTATATAATTCTGTTATTCAACAAGCTGTGTAACACCAACATTGTTTACATTAGTAACACTTTCTCCTCGTCGTCGCTTACTTAAACAGTTTCCAGAACGATTTTGTCTGATCAAACTATAGTGGTTGTTGTTGTTGTTGTGGTGGTTAACGCCATTTTTCAGCACACGATAGGCTATACATGGCGGCCAGTATTAATGGTGGAGGAAGAAACCGGGAAATCACCGGAAAGAACCACCGACCCACGAGAAGCTACTGGCAAGCTTTCTCACATATCCACATTCGCCGAATCTTAGACTCGAACACACGCAGACAGCGGTGAGATGGCAGTGATCCGTAACGGACAGCGCTTTAGACCACTCGGCCACTCGGGACCCCTTAAACTATAGTTGAAATCGTTCTCTATTTTTGACGCGGCGTCGCCTTCATCACGATTTGCCGACGCGGTTTGCCATGGTTTTGGTTAGAATGTTTTATTTGCATATAGTTCTTATATCTCTGTATAGATTTGTATCGAACTTGTTCAGGATTATCATGAAACTAAGGGAATTATTTCTATCATACTCGCTCTCTGTTTTTGACAATAGGATCAAGGTCGCGGCCATAAGAAGATTTGACTTATGGTTTGGGCGACATTTGTTTCTTTTTAATGGCTTTACTAAACTCCTCGATGACTTTTCATAATGGGAATGAATCTTTATAAAATGAAGACAATTCATTACGTGATACTCACGCTGGATCGTTTGACCCTGTGATAGAAGTCACATCCTTAACATGTTTGCATTAAAGGATTGGCTAAATATGTTTTTCATCTACTTCTATTTCTTTCAAACTTTTCTGCCTTTCATTCATACTTCAGATGAAGGCAATTTATTATGCGATATGATTGCTAAATCTACTGAAGTCAAGATCAGTTGTTTTACAGCTAATCACCCATTTTGGGCACTTTCCAACATACTACCTATCATTTAATTGGTATACAGCATAAACCAGAAAACGACCATGGACTCCTGCACAAGACAAGGCTGTTCACTGAATATACGAGAGTGATACTTTGAGATTTCCCGCTTGACGTACTTCTACTTCGTGCCTGGCTATCTGAATGATACTTGCTGCACATCTACTTCGTGTGGGGCTAGTTGAATAGTACTTGCTGCACATCTACTTTGTGTAGGGCTATCTAATTGACACTTGCTGAACATTTATTTCGTACAGAGTTACCTAAATAGCACTTAATGCACATCTACTTTGCGTGGGACTAGCCGAATGGCACTTGCTGCACTTCTACCTCGTGTAGTGCTAGCTGAATGACACTTGCTGGGCTAGTTGAATCTGATATTCGCAAAAGAATCGAGCTATAATCTGGTTATAGGATATAACAAAAAGGATGAGCATGTGGTGGAATTGAAAGCAAAAGCAATTGAAGAAATGGTACACGGCAAACGTGGAGTTTCTTTGTGATTTTCGGTGTGAAGTTGTGAAAAACGAAAATTAGAATGTCTCTTTTATGTACACAATAAGCACCTTCATCTATTAGTAAATAGGTTCTTTTGTAGTAAAGGTTTACTTTGTATACCAATAAAACGATAAGATAGCCTTACCTAGATTAACAAGCAGTGTACTGACAGGAAGTTGAGCGCATATAACATTAGATATGTATACATATGGAGGCTGTGTCAAAATGAGGAATGCACATCACGCATACGGCTTGGCATTTATCGTAGTGGATTCATGACAATAGTTAAATTTAATACGAAGTCGTATGCTGTGTATAAAGAGGATCGCTGTGTACGAAGAGGGTCAAATGTTCTAAGAATGTTGACCTGATTTCGGTTTTGGAAAGTAATTTCAGGTTCGTCACCAAGGCTTTAATATTTGCCATACCTTCATCACTTTGATCAGACTCTTTCAATACGATCATGTTGACATGATATTGGGCGAGTATGACAATGATAAAACTTCAACCGTTTGTGTAACGATATCTGAAATTTGACATGATGAATTTCTTGCCAGTGGCTGCATTTCTGAACATATTCTATGAAAAGTTTGTCTCCTACTATGTTTTGCAAAGTGAGGAAGAATTAACTAATGCGATCACGTAATTGGATACGCTTCATATAATTTTACGCATGCATTTCAAATAAAGCCTGAAGGTACAAGGTCTATATAATAAAAAAAAATAACGAGGACTTTATATAGCGCCTAATCTTTAGAAGCTCTAAGCGCTTTATATTTGACAACGCTTAAAAAAGAATATGAAAAATAAACCATATATAAAGAAATTATTACGAAAATTAAAAACAAACACCACAAAATTAGAAACAGAAAACATGCTGTAATTTTTTAAGGTAAGAATACGTTAAAAAGAATACATTATTAGGTCATTATGACTTCTTGCAGTTAAAATAAATGGATTTTAAGGGCGCTCTTGAATGAGATCACTGTATCTTTGTGTCTAAGTGCAGTGGGCAATTCATTCCACTTTGCTGGGCCCTAGTATGCAAAAGAACGTTGTCCATATGATTTCAACTTCACAGTGGGAATAATGAGAATGTGAGTGTAATAAGAGGAGCGTAAGCATCTTGCAGGTGTGTACACATTGGTGTGGTCAGATAGGTATGTTGGACTGGAGCCCGTCATTGAAATGAAGAGCACAGAGAACAAATTCTGGATCGTATGGATAGCAAGTGTACAGAGCAGCGGAGAGACATGCTCTGATCGTTGTACTCTGCGGATGATCCGAGCAGCAGTGTTTTAAACTATTTGGAGTTTCTGAAGTAAATATTGACATGAACCAGACATAATTGAATTACAATAGTCTAGTCTTGAAAGTACTAAGGAACTCACAAGTGTTTTTGTGGCATCAACTGACAGATACTTGCGAATGGAGCTGATGCGTCTCAGCTCAAGATTTGCAGCCTGGCATATGTTCATGACATGTTGATGCAAAGAGAGAGAGAGAGAGAGAGAGAGAGAGAGAGAGAGAGAGAGAGAGAGAGAGAGAGAGAGAGAGAGAGAGAGAGAGAGAGAGAGAGAGAGAGAGAGAGAGAGAGAGAGAGAGAGAGAGAGAGAGAGAGAGAGAGAGAGAGAGAGAGAGAGAGAGAGAGAGAGAGAGAGAGAGAGAGAGAGAGAGAGAGAGAGAGAGAGAGAGAGAGAGAGAGAGAGAGAGAGAGAGAGAGAGAGAGAGAGAGAGAGAGAGAGAGAGAGAGAGAGAGAGAGAGAGAGAGAGAGAGAGAGAGAGAGAGAGAGAGAGAGAGAGAGAGAGAGAGAGAGAGAGAGAGTACTGTCAAGAGTAATACTGATGTTTCGTACTGACTGCTTAAATTTAATGTGGGTGTTGCTAATATTTATTATCTGAGGTAAAGGATGTGAGTGAGTAAGTCTTTGTTTTGTAATCAGGATGGCTTCAGTTTTATCATCATTCATCTGCAGCTTGTTACTTGTCATCCATGATTTCACATCAGAAATGCACCTCTCTATGTCTTGGATGGTAGCCCAACTTCAGCTGGATGGCTAGAGTTGTATATTTGAGTGTCATCAGCATACAATTGGTGAGACTCTGGATGATGATTTATGACACTTGAGAGTGGCTGAGTGTACAGAATGAAGAGAACATGTCAAAGAACAGACCCCTGTGGAACATCACAGCATAGATCAACTGGGCTGGAGTGTTTTCAATTTGCAGACACAATTTGTGTCCTGTTGATCAAGTAAGACTTGAACCATAGTAAAGCCGTATCGTGAATGTCAAATACATGCTGGAGACGGTGAAGTAATAGTATCAAATGCTGCAGATAAGTCAAGGAGAGTGAGGACTGTAGTCATTCCGCTATTAAAAGCAGAGAGAAGGTCGTTGACTACTTTCAGAAGAGCGGTTTCAGTACTGTGCCGAGGGCGATATACAGACTGTACATTGCTAAAAAGACTGTTTGAATTTAGATGTTATACAAGATGGGATAGAACAACTTTTTCTAAGATTTTTGACATGGATGGGAGATTAGAAACTGGGCGGTAGTTCTTTAGATCATTATGGTCAAGTGTTGGTTTTTTCAGCAGAGGTTTTACAATGGCAGTTTTGTAAAATGATGGGAATTCCCCAGATGAGAGAGACGTATTAATAACACCAGTTAGTGAAGGCAATATTGGATCCAGGCACTCTAGCAGAAGTGACGTCGGAATCGGATCCAGTTCACATGGCTTTGAAACACTCTTTACTAATGAATCTTATTATAATCCACTTTAACAACATTAATACCATAACGAGTAAATATCTTCTCATCATTTGAAAACAAAACAAAAGCAGATTCTCGGTGATTGTCAAGGTTTTTGTCAAGGTTTATTTAATCTGTCAATTAGTTGATTTAAGTGTCGCCATTTATTATCTTACTCTAAATACTTTATAACGCTATATGATCCCAAGTGCATCTAAAATTAAAATGTACACGACATATGCTTATATATTATGTATTCAGATTTATTAAAATGTAATGACGTTTGATTTTGTCTTTTTGATCAAAATGGCTATTAATTCATTCCAACGCTTAAGTCTTTTTGTCTGGGTTCGGCTATTCATTATACTATTGTCCACGATCACCACGGAATCCAGACTTAAAACTTCAAGATTGCAAATGATATTTGAATTCAATTAATATTCTTTACATTTGGTGCGAATGCCAACAATACTCCATATTTGGTCTATTCTAAATTCAACTGAATAAATATCATTTACAATGAAACTAAGCACTAAAAAAATTTTCGTGCGAAAACGTCGTGATGAGAATGACTAATTTATATGCAAATTAACTGTAATTAAATTAGTAGTGAATAAGGGTTTTTATTTCAGATTATCAGGTTTCATACCTGCTCTAAGCAGAGGCACATCAAAGCTGTTGCCATGGAAGCGGATGGTTCTGAAGAAGCTTTGTATTCTATACCTTTGGATCATCAAAGTCCGTTCTTATTATGTGACAAAAATAGGCTTGGAAAAAACAAGGGTATGGCTCTATTGTGTGATGTTAAAAAATTGCTAAAGCTATTTGCGTGTTATTTATGGTACTAACATCTTTATTTGTTTGATGGAAATTTGCAATGCAGAAAAGTTTTGAAAAAGTTGCATTTAATAAGAGTGGAAGGTTATCTTCTTTTCTTACCAGTCACATAGCACAATTTTGTTTATTCTCGTAAACACTATGTTGATATGTTTTATTTTTAACTTTGATTGTAAATAGACGATGATATGCTACGATTTGCAATATTCTGGAAATAAAAAGGGTGATATTTGTCTCTAATGCGTCGTGACATGTTTAACTTTTATTCAGGAATAACCTTCTTTCTGATCTATTAAATTTCAAAATTGTATTGTTGGAATGTTGACTTCAAAACTTTCTTATGTCATGGCGCAAATTCAAAACACGTGGCAGTTATATCTAAAAGTTTATAACACAGGACCAGTTATGTAATCATTAACCACAAAGCCGATTAGTTGAATAGTTTGTTGATATTGCACGAATAGATACCTGTGTACATTACCCACGTTACTATCAACCCTGTAACATAAAAGAGACACCTGACCCAGCAACATAAAAGAGACACCTGACCCTGTAACATAAACCGAGACGCACGTTTCAAGAATGTGGGTCTCATGCTTAATAAGACCGACTGGTTGTTGGAAAGATAATTCGTGTTACCTTTTTTTTGCAGCCATTGATTATATTTCCAGATTAATTGTAATTTAGTATATTTCAAAAGAAAACTGAAAGAAACTGAGGTTATTAATAGCGTTTGATTCGTACATGTATCTTGTGCAAGCTGTTTATCATTTTCCAATTTTTAGGTTAATATTTGACCCATGGGAAAGTAAATCGGTTGTATGACTATCATTACGACTGCCATTGAATCCTTGAATTAGCTGTCTGATATGTGTTCATTTCTCCTCCCAAATATGGCATAGCTTCATTCCATAAAATTTGAGATGCTGCAAGTAATTTGTCTTAAACAAATATTATCATTTTGTAAGAATTTAACTAATTTTTAATTAGTATGAAACTTACATCTTAGCACACATTTTATATTATCGAACAAATTATTATCTGCAGCCATTATAAATGAAAATAAATTTGACCCAATGGTTATAGACACATTTTCAGGGTAGGCGAATCCGTCTGGAATTAAAATCAATTTGTACATGTATCTACATTTCCAGTTATTATAGTGTGATATTTGTGAGATACTTTTCAGCATCAATTTTATGTTTTAATTCGCCTTGTCGGGCATTTACTTTGTCTGCTCAGGTGTGGCGTATGAAGCTTTAATTTGTGCAGAAGAATGTGGATAAACATTTCATTTGACAGCTGTTTTTAAGTCTTTTTGTTTGGATTTACTAATAGGAACTAATATGGTGCTCAGTCAAGAAACGTTTTGTTCAAAATGCACCGAGTTTCTATGTTCATCATACAGCTTTGTTCCAAACAAGTCAAACTGTTGTTAAAAAGCACCTATATGGTTTTATTGTACTGCAGACAGTCTAAATGCAGAATCCATATATTTATTGAAAACTAGATTATTCCAATGAATTATAATAATGATCTTCAAACATACGTTAAACCAACCAATATCGTCTGCACGTTTCTTTTGTTTCCCTCAAAGCCAATGATGATTTGTTTTTACTTCCGGCTTTGTATATTCACGAGAACCAAGAGTTGTCTTTCTTTTCATTGTTTTAGATCTTGGTAATTCGTGTTTTTAAATATTAATAATAATAATAATAATAATAATAATAATAATAATAATAATAATAATAATAATAATAATAATAATAATAATAATAATAATAATAATAATAAAAACAACTGGTGTATATGCAATGTATACTTTTACTCATGATTGATAAGTACGGAGATAAACACATAAGACCACCTAACTAATTGGGCTCAATATTCACACAGTACAAATTTTGTTTTGTAAACATTACATTAGGTCCTGTACAAGGATTTACTATTCTGTAACTGTTTCATCTCAGCATAGTTTTCTGTTTTTCCCATGTATTACATTTAAACGTTTCCTATTTGCAGTATGGAAGCCACAACTATTAAAAGATATTGTAGAAAATCACAAGCTGCCGTTGGCTGTACAATTTGCCAGCCTCGAAACATCCGAGGATGCGATGTCCGCTCGAATCTCTACACTCACACTTATAGAAGGATTTAATGAAATATTCCTTCTGGGGAATAATATTGATGATGGTATCAAAAAAGAGTTGCTATTTTAATGAAATAAAAATAAAGTTTTTAATAAATTTTCGGCAATGTTTAAAAAGAAATATCTCTGTAATAATCAAATTTGTCCATTATCCAACAATTTTCAGAAAGTTTACTTACATTGTGTTTATGTTTGAACACTGGTCAGCAGTTATTTACTTACAAGTACTGTTATCTTGGAAATATCTTTTAAAACCTGAGATAGATTTTGTGTTTAAAATTTCACGAACCTGCTTTGAATCCTAAATTTGGTTTTGCAAATATCGTATCTTAATCGCCCTGTTCTTTTTTCTTTTTTTATCTTTCCAAAATCAAGGTGGTCTGAATATGGAAATAACAGCAGTTCCAGTCAAGAGAACTGGAATGACAGTTGCTTTGTTGACAGGGATACAGGGTCGGACCGATGAAGAGTGGTCTCAGTATTGTACGGAACTTAATGAAGCCGTTACGTCATCTATCAGTTTTAGTTACCAATATGGCCCTTCCGGTATGCTATTCTTATTTAACTTTGTAACTAATTTAAACAACCTCACCTTTAACCAAGATACATTAAAGGTATGTAAATTAAATATTTTTATCCATTACAATTTTATTGGTCGAAATTATTATTATCTGTGTAAATTTATGTTCAAGGTCATTTTTTACAGATATGAATACCCATACAGTCTGCAGCAAATGACACTAGTATGTGCGTATAAATCACAAGTAAATGTTAGTCTATACTTTGATACTTTTTGTTAGCAATCTTTACTCCATAAAACCTTTAATATGCGTTTGAAAACATCAAAGAAGTCCGAATTAGAACTAATTTAAAATAAATCGATCTTGTGGGGTTACTTAGAGTAAGTCGTCTCCATACTGTTGCTGGTCCATCTCCACAGAATTTCACAATGACTGCAACAACACCAAAGAACATACATCAATTGATACAAGATAACATGATGAAATAAAACTTTAGCTCACATATATTACTATATGTCGGCTGTTTCATCCATCCGACCATGCTGTGATGTTAATCAGACAACATCCAGTATTGTTCATAGAAGAAGTATTAATGCAAGCCAAAGTTTTGTTCAGAAAAAAATCATTTTTGATAAGAGTAAAATATTCATAAACTAAACAAAAGAGGCAGTTATAACTAGTGGATGGAAGAGATAACATTCATTTAAAAATAATTTTGGAAATAGTTATAAAGTAAGGAATCTAAATGATATTAATCTAATAAAAGGGCTCTTTCGACCATAATGCAAAGTGCATTGGGAGAGAATGGAAAATTTCAAGCCAATCAGTGCTCGTTTTCTCGCTGAAAACAAAATCAATGACATCACAAAATATACTACTCGTGTGGGAGGATCACATATCTATGTGTGCGGCTCTTTTGAAAAGAATAGATTTCCTCATCATCAATGAAACATTTTCTTAAACTTTCAACAAAAATCACGTTAATATCTACTCTGATATAATTTACGTTTGAAATGCAATATTAAACCGTTTCTTAGACCTCATAGATATAAAGATTAAACTTTATTTGCATCATTGTGATTGGCCACCAGCAAATATATACACATACATTTGTTACTTTGACGCTGACACTTTTAATGCATAATTAATGTAAATCAAAATGAAATTATATATATATATATATATATATATATATATATATATATATATATATATATATATATATATATATATATATATGTGTGTATATATATATATATATATATATATATATATATATATATATATATATATATATATATATATATATATATATATATATATATCCTTACATAGAATACGTATATGTACATACGTAAATATATATCGAGAAAGTGAGATATGTACACTGCCCGCACATACCTGCATTCATGGTGTATAATATAAAGTAAAAATACAACACGTTAATTTTAGATCTGTGAAGTTCTCCAGAATATTCTTGTTGCATCGTGAGGGACAAGACCCAAAACGTGTCATCATGATAATCAGCATTTTACGTGCTTTACTTTCTATCATGTTGCAATAATTACAGGTTCTTTGGTCTAGTGCGGTATTATTTGGTCTCTACCTTCCCCTAATATAAGTCTCGATGGAAACTATCCATTCCACCATCTGACTAAGCGCCCCTATGATCGTGACTAACGGACTTAGTTTGAGCCTTTTCTGCTGTCTCTCCTCATCACAAACATTTATTTCAATCGAAATAATATTTCTTGATTTTGGATTTCATATGCCGTTATCTTTTTTCCACAGTCTGTCGTTTGGTAATAGTTTTGGGTTCCCTTTAACGCGTCATTTCTATCACCATTTTTCCTTACTGGTCGGGGGGGGGGGGCGAGTGGCCGAGTGGTCTAAAGCGCTGTCCGTTACGGATCACTGCCATCTCACCTCTGTCTGCGTGAGTTCGAGTCTAGGATTCGGCGAATGTGGATAAGTGAGAAAGCTTGCCAGTAGCTTCTCGTGGATCGGTGGTTCTTTCCGGTGATTTCCCGGTTTCTTCCTCCACCATTAATACTGGCCGTCATGAATTGCCTATCGTGTGCTGAAAAATGGCGTTAAGCCCATCAACCAACCAACCAACCTTACTGGTCTGGCATTCTATTCGTCTTTTGGTTTGTTTTCTTTTCATGCCCAGTTTTATTTGTTGTTTCCTCGTTATCCATTTGATACGGAGCATCCACAGAAGATACTTGTTCGCAAGTTCTTGGAATTTCCTAATTATAGTTATCGTAGTTTTCCACATTTATGATCCATATGACGAGAATGCTATACATCGGAATTATTGTTACTCCATTGTCGGTTCTTAAAGCTTTGGAATTATCTTCCGATAGCACGATGGAATCCATGTTTAAATTTTAATGATTAGTATTGGAGAAACAAGCGTAATGCGAAACAAAATATTACGAAACAAATGCTAACTCGGTGGCTTTGTTCATTGTGACTATGTATTTAAAAAGGTGAATATATAATGACGTTCGTTTTGTTATGATTATACATGTAATACGTTCATACTTACTGATACAAATGAAGTGAGAAATCATTATTGTTTACCTTCCGAGAGTGCGCATAAATTAATTAATTTACATATTTGTGTTGAGATAGACGCCAGAATCATGCCATGTCATCTCCCTATTTGGCGTATCTAAATATTTATATACATCATTCACTGTTGTAGGACTGACTGATACAGTGGATTTTGTTTTATAAAATTGGATACATTTACATTCAGTTCTCATGTAAACAACGGCAGAATGCATATAGTATACGTGTACAGTTAAATGTCTGCAGTAATTGTCGACTGTGTCTAATTGTAAAGCTTATTTAAAATTGAAATGCATTACAGATTATTGCCATATTATACAGGTATAAGACCTTATGATCTGACGACAACTAATTCGACCAACAGTAAGCGACATTCTCTACGAGGAATTAGCCAAAATCTGAGCAAGATATTATCGGAACACGATACCATGACAACACCAAAAGTTGACATGGAACGTTCACATTATCACTCTCCACCAGACGGCGACAGCTCATACTGTGAAATAAATGCAGGGTTTCAAGACGACCCACAGTTACCAGGTCTTTCAGCAAGAACCGAATCCAAAGAAGATAAACATATTCATTACAAGTGCGAGGGAAAAACAATAACAACAGTGATAGATGTTTCAAACTTACTGAGGAGGTTAAAACTAGAAAACCACATTATAGTATTCAAGGAACGGGGTATTGATGGGCATGCTCTCTTTAAACTGAGTGAGCAAATTCTTGAAAAGGAATACAACTTTAAAAAGGTAGAATCTGTTAAGTTGATGTCTTTCATAAGAGCTGGACACATACCAAAATAATATATTTCACAATATTGAAAATCCCATCTTAAATACATTAAAATCCCACCTTATGTACAGATGGTCAGACACGCGACTCCTACATCTCTATCAACTATTGAAAATTACTTTCCAAAGACCATAAGTAAGTTTTGAAAACTTTGAGAAAGGTGAAAGTGATGAAACTTGAATATTGAACGTAAACTAACGACATAAATACTTACTATTTACTAGCAATATACATATATACTTACTATATACTAGCAAAGTATGCACAAATACTTACTATTTACAGGCAAAGTATGCATACATACTCACTATTTACTAGCAAAGTATGCATGCATACTATTTACTAGCAAAATATACATAAATACTTACTATTTACTAGCAAAGTATGCATACATGCTAACTATATACTAGCGAAGCATACTGTTCCGACCCTGTAGTTAAATTACACGTGTGTTAAGATTTGATTTTTTTTCTATTTTATTTCCATTTTAATTTTATTTCATTTCTATATCATTAAATATAATTATTGTTATGATGATTATATTAGAAAAATCGCGTTTACTTAAAACGTAAAGGTGACTCGTATAAGCATGATTTTCGCATGAGGGCTTTGTCGTTACAAGTAAACAAGTCAGCAAAAGTCATGTAAATGATTGGCTGTGACCACGTGTGAGATTGTTTACATTTTCGTGTGTGATTTTGAAAACACGTGTCCTGCGTGTATGTGTACATAAGATGACGTATACATTATTTTAAATACTAAGTTTGCTGTAAGAAACATTGTCTTAGTTTGTAGTCATAGTTGAGAGTCACTAACAGCTTAGAGGTTACTACCGTAGAAGGTATTTCTGAGCTAGAAAGAGTTGTTCTTACGTATGTTGAACAACATGTATATTGTTAGCAGCTATACTTAAGTTATTTTCTAAATAATTATTTTTCCTGGAGAACAACAATACTGGCTTTGGACAAAGACATTTTCTGAAATTACTTCTAAATTGGCGCAGAACAATACAAATTGTGCTTCACTGTGAAAATTCTGGACCTTTTTGTGTTAGCCTTCGTCTGACTTCGTCACCCACCGTTTTGGACCGGAACTGAGTTTCTGACTGTATCAATTTAGAACTGTTTGTTCACAGGACTTATGTATTTTCGTAACTTTAGAACAAATTTTTGGATATCGTTTGTAAAGCGTAGATCTTGTTTCATATATTTATATTTTGTCCCCATTTTTTCTAGGGAAATAAATTATTTTTATTTACAAAGCTTGTTGTCTTCACTCTTTTGTGTGTTAATTTGAACGAGCAGATACTCTAAAATACATACATAATTACTATAAACTAGCAAAGTAAATAAGGAAATGTACTGGTTTACATCACGTTCAGACTCTTTTCTTCCATGGATGATGAAATTGTGTGTGTATGTGTGTGTGTATGTGATACATAATGGTTACGCGCACAAGTTCGTGTTGTTTATACTTGTGTGATTAAGATGGCATAATAAAATGTGTGTGTGTATGTGTGTGTATGTGTGTTCTGAATATTTTCAGTATCAAACTAATGAAGTTTTTGTGTACTCAAGAAATATATAACTTCAAATAGAATAAAGTTTATATTTAATAATGTATTCTTAGTTGTAATATATAGTTAATTTCCATTGGTAAATTTCTTTTCCATGATTATAGGTTATATATAATTGTATTTTGGACTTGACCGTTTCCAAAATCAAGTACACTGTGTACATGATCTGATACATTGATTCTGTTTTCTTTTTCTAAACAAAAAATATATAGCTAATATTTTTCTCGGAGTGTGGGTTAAATATTAGGATTATTACCAATAAAGCTAAAGATATTTATTTGGGTCAGGGTGTAGGATATACTTAACCATTTCGCTTTTATGTATTTTTGTCTTTCCTGTTGTTCACACTCAAAGAATGCAATAAACGTGTCATGTAAAAGTATAAAAACTCTTGTGTTGTCTGATTTCCTGTCAAAAGTGACATTCCCTACACTATGACTACCTCTGCTGTTTCTGCTCACTCTTATTCCACTTTAAAAGTCATCGACAAAAATTTAGATCGAGCCAGGACGAAAACTTAGGTCGTGCCAGTTGGAAGGCTTTGTATTTTCGCCATCCCTTTGACATGTTAATTGCCAGACCATGCGGTTCAGACAAAACCGAATTTGTCAAATATTTGATCGAACAGAATAAAAACATTATTTTTTCGATCGCCCACCTCAACGGATCGTGTGGTGTTACAAAGAGTGGCAATCGGCTTACAGCCTCCTGCGAGAAAGTCAAGGTGTTTCCGTGTTTGTAGAAGGCATTCCTGGCGAAGACGACGAGGTCGTGTCTGACCCCACTCAAACACATCGACGACAAGTTAGAAGAAGACCAAGAAGAAATTAAAATGTGGTTTACGCGAAAAGGGCATCATCGTAATGCTATTGTCACCCAAAGCTTATTTCAACAAAGTAAAGGCCATCGCACCACCAGTCTAAATGCTCATTACGTGGTCTTGTTTAAAATCCCTTAAATAAATCACAAGTGCAAGTCTTAGCCAAATAGGAACGCATTGACTGACTCAAGCGGACGACGATGCCACTCAAACCCCACACACCTATTTACTTGAGGATTTAAAACCCACTACCCCCGATTATTTGCGATTTCTTATCCATCTATTTCACACTGGTACCAAGACGGAGGACTTGTCATGTACATGTCCCCGTCGACATAACAACAACAACAACAACAACACAAATCTATAAAAACCTTGGATACTTTGGGTTTGTCTAACACATAGTCAACATGACGTCCCTTCAGTCATCTTCCCGTTAAATTGATTCGTTTCTTGTACGGCATCAGTCGCAAAATAATCTGCAAATACGATAACGTGTCTTAGAAGCCAGTCTCAAAGAAGTCTCACGATGGTTTACGGTGATAGCACGTTAATTATTGCAAGGCATCATTCACATTCCACATCAAACCAAACTATTTTTTTGAGAGAAACAAAGTAGCCTTGATGCAACTGGCAGATCCTCGCATCGACTTTCAAAACAAAAAGCAAATCGTGCTGAATCATGGAGGTAGCAGTTCTCTAGGAGGGGTTATCTTTCGCTTTCTCTTAAAATAGGTCCTAATGCCCCCACAGTCCTCTCCAATAAAAAAGCCACTCTCCGATCCAAAGGTAGCCAGAAGAAGAAAAAGAGCAGCGGTGTCAAGATTTGGTCACAGCCCCAGAAAATAATAAGAATAGCCCCCAGAAAACAGCTTCTACTTGTAAGAGAGGTACTACAGCCAGGAGGCAACCTTACATCCTCAAACGATGACCACGTCTCCAATAGCCTCAGGTTCTTCCTCTTCTCCTTTGCTGGTTATGCCAGGCAAACCCGATTTGACATGAGTCTTTACTAATGTGATGAAACATTAGAAACCCGTGTCTAAAGAATTCTTCTCCAGCGGTGACACTCTCCTCCTCTTTAGCTTAAGCGGGAGCTGCTTACAAACTACCTGCCTACAAAATCAAAGTCCAAGAGAGATCAGGCATGTTACCGAGTTTATTGGATTTGCCCAAGCAAGAACTGTCCTGATTTAGTCCGTTGCGAATGCGTGATGCCTGTCATAAAAATGATGCGACATAAAGACAATGAGTGCCGTCGCATTCCAGTATAAAAAGATCCTGGGTAAACAATGGGGAACGCGTGATGCCAGCTATAAAAAATGACGACGTAAAGACAATGAGTGACGTCGCATTCTAATATACAAAGACCTAGGGTAAACATTAGGGATCAGTGTTGTCGTGCTCCTGAACGCCAGAAGATGTCCCCTCAAAGAAGTACACACCGTCACCATTGTGGTTCTTCTAGCCATAAAAGGAAACTAATAAAAAAGTACAATCTCGTCATCCAAAAACCCACTTAACCAAGCATTGACGTCTATCCCTGAAAAGACGCAATGGTTAAAAAAAAGAGAAGCAACCAAAGTTTGTTTTTCTTCAAACCTTATCAGACAAATAAGATAAAAGGACGCATCTTAAGTGATGAACGTCAATGTATATTTTGCTCCTGAACCAAAAAGATATTACTTAAAAGAAATGCACACAACCCTCTGGCTGAAAAGAAAAGGAAAGGACTATCTCCACATTTAGCCAAACATTGGGACATTTTGTCTGTCCTGTCCAAAGATCTTTCGCCAATGCGAAAACAACTCATTCAAACCGACTCCAAAGATATCATCGATACCGTGAGCGAAAGATGTCTGAATGACTTGAAAGGAACGATGCCTTTGTCTAAACGCCAGAAAGAATACTTAGCCAAACATCGACACGTTCTTCGCCAAATGGTCCAAAAGAAAATACCCATTTGTAAAAAAAAACCGATCTTGGTCTAACGCGGAGGATGATTTGTTTTAGAACCTTTTGTCCAAGGAATAGCAGGAGCCATGCTGGTAAGACTCCTGGGGTGTGTTTTACCTATGGGTTCAAGATAAAAAGGGTCTAGAAGATAAAAGGGATCCCTGGAGTCAAAAGATCTCAGACATGACCATTGAAATCTGATGGAAGGACGAAAACTGGCTATAGTGCCTTACAAACGATGGATAAATTCCATCGCTGGCAAGAACAACAACTCCTCATTTACCTCCCTATCCTCATTTAACCTAAATGTCCAAGTTACACACGAATTGCAATTGTTGATTGAATGCAGAGATTTTTTAGAAACAGAAAAATTGCAACTGTACGGTCAACTGTTGCAACAATTCCTACTCTTTCACCAGAAAGCTTTAGAAGAAACAGCTCTGCCAACTCTGAAAGATTTTAAAACCCTGATGAAAAGTTCATCACCATTACCTCTCTCTCGGCTGTTAAGACAGATGGAGCCCCACGGATGTCTGAGGAAGAGTCGCGAGAAAGCTTTCAAACAGCATCAGCAGCTCCCATCCCTGGTAAGATTTCAGCGTCCTTGTTGACCAACGAGAGGAACTTAAAGCATGTGTTAAAAAGATGACGTCCACTCATCCTTCGACAGAAGTCAAAAAAAAAAAGAAAGGAAACCAGAAGTGAAAAAGGAAATAAGACAAAAGGCATTACCTCCACTACCACCACAACTACTTCCAAAACCACCCTCGACGTCCTTTCCCGTGGCACATCGGACACCTCAAGCCGTTTCAAAAAACCACCACCCCACCTCGCGCCATCCAGAGTAGTAGTATCAGCGAAGAGAGGAAACCTATTAAAAATGGAGAAGGTGTTAGCAAGAATTTAAACGGATTTACCCCATCCTGTGGGTTACGGAGGAGTTCAGAAATTGTATCGTGCTGCGAAAACGACTGCAAAGTGTCCGTTTACCTCCATTTATCTCAAGTGCAACGATGGTTACAATTTGTGAACAAGCCACGTACACCTTACACAAACCCATTCGACAAAAAATTTCCAGAAGTCGCACCCGAGTGGAGGGCATCGATCATCAATGGCAAGTCGATTTAGCCGAAGTCTCTCATTTGGCCACCTAAAATCCTGGCTACAAATATTTGTTTTGTATCATCAACGTCTTTTCCAAATTTGCTTGGGTCATGCCATTTACTTCCAAATCCAGCAGTGAGTTAGTGTAAGCCATCAAACGGGTGTTGCACAATCTTCGATGTCAAACCGACAAAGGCACTGCATTTTTGAACCAAGCTTTCCATACTAACATGAAGAAATGAAACATTTATTTTGTTCACCACCGAGAATCTCGAAACCAAAGTCAGCATCGCAGAACGTATTCAACGCACCTTTAAAGAACGTATGTGGAAATATTTTACGCATATACACACTCTCAAGTATATCGACGTCTTATCGCACATAGTCCAAGTCTACAACCAATCTTACCATCGGAGCATCGGACGTACCCCCAAGAAGTGAAGCAGCAGGGAGGGTGAATCCTACAAACTTTTGCGACAAAATCGATTAAAGCCTCAGAATGCCAAATGGAACCTTCCTACAAAATCTCATATTTTAACCAAAAAAAAAATAAAGACCCCATTTTACAAATGGAGCCTTAGCGATTTTGTCGCAAATACATTGTCATAACCACCCTCGAAATTGCTGCCATCTACGTCGCAAATATGTTGTCATTTCACCCTCCCTGCTGCTGATTAATACAAATTATTTAACCGAATATTTGATCAAGTCCAATACGATATCGTGACCGAGGGTCGTGTAAATTTATTGTTATAAATCCATATGGGACAGACTGAGCATGACTAAAGTAATTTTTAAATCCATTGAAGTCCATATCGGAACACCATGTCTGCCAAATATTTCGTAGCGTATGTGTATCAACGCCATTGAATACAGCAAGAATATTGCAGTTATCGCGAATCACTTTTGGAATTTGAGTATATCGTTGAGTGACATATATCACGTCAGTGTTTTTATGCCTACCTCGGGAAAATATTCTAGCAGGGTTCTTTTGATTATCTAACATTACATCATCGTACACTACATGATTGTTTATGTCTCCATCGAGATCTTCTACTGATGGTGCATCATTAATATCAGTAATAAAGTCGATTACACTTTCACCTTTAAGTTCTGATGCATTTTCATTATAATCTTTTAGCACTTCATAGCACCCTTGATCATCTACGGATGGGGCAACTAAATATAATTTATCCCACTTCATAAATCGCATTATCAAATTAAGCAGCAATTGTGTTTTACCCGATCCAGATGGTCCGATTATAATGGCACGGACAGAATTCGGAAGCGCTGCGTGGTGTTTTACCGGTTCTCTTCTTTTAGTCGCTGAAAAATCAATTATATTCATAACGCTATATATAAATTATGGATCTATATTGTGTTAAATGTAAACAGCGTACTAATACAACCGATCAGACAACCATTACAACTAAAAACAATAGACTAGCGCTTACTGGTAAGTGTGTAACATGTGGTACAAAAAAATTTCGATTTTTAAAAAAAAGCAACTTGGAGGTGATATTGCCGCAAAACTTGGAAAACTCCTCGGAACCCCATGGGCAAAATACCCCGGAGAAAAACACCTTCCAGGATATAGCTACTGTGGTCCCGGAACGAGATTAGATATCAGACTTGATGATCAAAATCAGCCCCGGCCTGGTGAGTATCCGATAAATGCTATTGATAAGGCATGTCATGCTCATGATGTTGCATATAAAAGCAATAATTTGCAACAAAGACATCTCGCGGATGTAAAATTAATTCATGCGTTAAATGCTATTCCCGATAAATCCTTCAAAGAAAAATTGGCTTCATGGTTGGTCAAATCAGCTATGAAAGGCAAATTAGTGTTAGGTGCTGGTAATTAAAAACACCAGTGTTTTTATAGTATGGAATCTTTTTATTATTCTCCGAAAGGATACTGAAGGGGTAAAGCAGCAATTAGTAAACTCGCTAACGCTGCAAAAGTGAAAAAATCCACTGCAAAAGATTGGTTATCCAAACAAGCTATATGGCAAATTTATCTACCACCGCCTAAACAAATTAATTATTCTCATTTTGATGTTACCGTACCCAATGAAGTTCATCAGGCTGATTTATTGTTTTTACCACATGACCATGGTTACAAATACGCGCTAACTGTAGTTGATATTGCGAGTCGATTTAAACAAGCAGAACCATTGAAAACAAAGTCAGCTTCTGAAGTCGCTTCTGCATTTGAAAGGATTTATAGACGAGGTCCTCTAAGATGGCCAAATCTATTACAAGTTGATCCTGGCAAAGAGTTTCAAGGTGCTGTTCTATCAACAATGAAAACTCATAATGTTACAATACGACGGGGACATACTGCGTTACATCGTGATCAGGCAATTGTAGAACGATTTAATCGAACTCTTGCAGAACGGTTATTTGGATATCAATATGCAAAAGAATTCATCCAAGAAAAACGATCTCGTGAATGGGTCCGAAGGTTACCGAGTGTAGTTGCAGCGTTAAATAACGAGATTACTCGAACTATTAATATGAAACCAAATATTGCAATAAAAAAAGAATATATTCCCGAACAACCACAGCGGGTTAGCACTCAGCCACTTCTCGGTGATGTTACTGTGAGATATTTATACGAACCAGGAGAGCTTGAAGGTGGTAAAAGAAGAGCTACTGATCCTATATGGAGTGTTACTACGCATAAAATTTCAACCATAACGCGATCAACTGGTAGACCTCCAATCTACAGATTGGATTCAACTGCACCTCAGCGTGGTTTTACACGCGAACAACTACAAGTCATTCCGGACGATACTCAATTACCGCCACATGGTCTTAACTAGCTCCGTTACGTCTATTACACTCAAGACAGGTCAACATCACATTGTTTCTGACATCACCAAGACTGTTATTTTTTCTGTCTACGGTGAATTGTCGAGGGTCTTTATCCGAATACTGCCAGTGCATTATACAATTGCAACTGGCGCAGTGATTATTCTGTTGTTCTTTTAATGCGATTATTACTTCAGCATCAATATCAAATTCTCGTTGTTTTTTTTTTGTCCTGCTGTTTGTAACCAGAGAGTTTTTTTTTATTAATGATGCTAATATCAGTGTTATCATCGTTTGCATTAAAACCATCATCGAAAACAATCCTTCGTAGTTGATTTATTCGTCGTACTCTGGACACTGCGAGATAGACTAAATTTGACCATTCAATGCGATTATCAACTATCCAAACAATTGTATCCGTGATGGTTGATCCTTGTGACGAGTGTATTGTTGTTACATAACCAAGCGTCCATGGTGATTTATCAGCGCATAATGCATCTTCTACAGTATTGATATCAACTAGCACAATATCATTTAACACTAGAATCTGTTTCTCCGTCTGGCCTGGAATTTCAACTTCAATATTCTGCTTTCGTGTATCCAATGGTCTATAACACAACGGTACTGGAAACGTTGGGAATTTTTTCTTGTGTAGCTCAAACAACTTTTTCTGAAGTGCGTCTCTGACTATCTTTCTACTTGCTACTACAAAGGCATTTGGTTTTCATGTTTCCCAAAAATCATTCAAAGGTGTTTCAGAAATTATTTCACGCGCTACTTCACATTGAATTCTATCGGGTTGTAATCTAATTAGTTTTTTAAACTCACGTAACTGCTCATCGAGTGCTCTATAGTCAGTATCAATTTCTTCGTAATAATCAACAAATCCTTTTAACCAATTATGTGGACTTCTACCAACAAATGGTGGTGGTTGACCATGATCGCCGCACAATATAATTTTTGTATTATTTTGCAATAACCAATCAAGAAACATTTTTAATACATCTTCTGAAACAGTACATGCTTCATCCCAAATAATAACCGCTGGAATAAATTTCTCACCCATTCGCTCAGGAGTCCAAGCATCACCCTTGTATCGAAAAAAAAAACTATGATACGTGCAAGCTTCAACGGAAAATCCTTTGGATTTTTGGCGTTGTTTTATCTCTCTCGCTAGTCTATGGGTTGGTGTGAGTACAATCATGGACGTTCTCTCTCGATATAATTCTATCGCACGTGTTGTCTTTCCAGATCCACCACAACCGTTTAAATAAACTGTTTTATATCTACAAATTGGATCTGATATCGGTGGTGCTTTAGACATAGAAAATCCATCGGATTTTTCACTGATAGAATTATCGTTCTTCAGGTAACTGCTTTTAATCTCAAGGTCTGCTGATTCAGAATAATTGCATTGTATTTCATGTTTAATTCGCCATGTTCCCCAAGTCTCTTCGCTATTAGTAAATTTAGTTATCTCTTTGATATATTTTTTATCGACATACATTGAATCAATTGCAACTCTGACTGCTATACTAGGAAATCTATTTATCATTGCAAATAAATTGATAGATGCATAACCCAGCATAGAAGCTCTCAAATGTAGATATGCAGAGCTTTCTCCATCACTGTAAGTAACAATTCTACCTAACTTTGTTTTATTGGACAAGAAGGCTGTTTTACAATTTGCGTATCTATTTTTCTCTACTGCATCTTTAATAACGAAGTTGTATTCGGCATCATCTATAATCAATCGTGAGGATTGTCTTTTAAAGTTAAATTTTTTTCCACCTTGTGTAAATTTACCGATTATTCTTCGGCCAAGATCCTTTGCTTCACTATTTCGTTGATTAAATATCTTTTTTGACCATTCAATGATGTACTCCTCGTCAGCATCAATATGTTTTCTAGACTTATCGATTATACTATCAAGACATTCTGGTTCTGGTAACCAGACATTGGTTTGTGTTTGATATGAGATAATCGCTTCGCTGACAATCAACGAAACTAACATTTTACAATCAATCATATATCGCAATAACACTATTGGTAACCACATCCTTTCAGCCATGTGTCTACCAATCCAAACATAACAACACGGATGAAGTCCTTCAGCGAATTCAAATGATACTACGCAAGCAAAACCGGTCAAATCAAAATCAGGCAGTGGTCCATTAATAGCAACGCGAGTCATTTCATGTGTGGGATGTCCAAACCGTTTAAAATATTCACCAGCGAATCCATATCCTAGAAAACTTCCTGGATAACAAGCAACGATATCAACTGATATCATACTTTCACGATTGTATTTAACGTTCCATAGACCGCCATGATAATATTCCAAACAGCTGGATTGAACATCCTGTAAAAACTCTTTTCGTGTTGGTTTCCAATTATTTGTCTTTCTTGCAAAATGAGCTGCAACCGATGGAATTGTAAAACAATTTGTAAGTAACTGTTCGTAATCGTCGGTTTTTTCATTAAAAACGCTAGCGTTTTCACTGAAACTTATTGCTAGATTTTTCATCCTATTATGTAGACTTTCACTGCGATATAATTCACCGTTAGGTTTCACAAATTGATTGAATTGACATTCTTCATCTTCAAAACTATGAAGTAGCCATACTGATACAGGGTCGTTTTTACACAAACTAGCAATAGCATCGAATAATCTTTCTTCAGTGAGAATGCCATCCTTGGTAAATTCTTCTGGGATATACTTCACTGTTCTGTCTCGCGGGAATATTGTAACCGCGGATGTCCATGCGTGTTTGTTATGATCAATAATTTTGATTGGAGCTCCGTTTTTATTGTATTTCGATTCGTATAATACTTCGCCAGTTATCGTTGAAACGGTTATCGGAAATCTCAACGACTTTTCCAATCTAGCTATATCGGAAATAGTTGCTCCGTTCTCTTTCACTGTTAGCTCCCATTGATCTATTTTTTTACGTCCTAGATCGGTTAATTTATTCCCACGGAGTGCATTTGTAAAGTGTTCTATGACTGGTTGTGCCACACAATTGAGTGGCTTTTCCACTGACGTTGACTGTTTCATTGGTGCTAGTTTTCCAATGTCAGGTTTCTTATTTTACGGATACATCCCATAAACGACTGCTGTTTCTGGATACGCTTTTTCATAGTATGGTTTATCAATTCCAGTTAACAGCCCTGGTCTGGAATCACGGCTAACAATGACTGTTGTCCTATCTTTGAGAATTGGCACAAACTTGTCTCTTATAACCCATTCGCCCGATTCTAAATTGATAATGAATTTCACTCTGAGAAAATACCGTTTATTGCCAAGTTGTGATAGTATCATAGCTGCTGTTTCATCATTCATTTTAGCATCAACAACACCATCAATTCTAAATGTTGACCAGGTGTGTGATGCACCGTCCTGTTTAAACTCATGAACACAATCTCGTATTTTTCTAATCAGACTTCTATTATTTATTCTCTCTTTTGGTACATCTTCGAGAGTTCTATCAAGATTGAATTTAATATTTTTCCAAGGCTTGATTGCCGATAATCTATTGAATTCTTCATTCATATAAATAAGACAAGTATTTAAATAGAAAATTTTGTTTATATATAATGAATCACTGCAAATGGCTTATGATTGGATCAGTAACCCCATGCAATAAATCGTGTAGAGGTGAATTCTGTGGATATCACTTACAGAGTGTCAGAAATAATTCGACAGGCCCGTCCCCATGCATAAATTGTGGGGTGGGTGTGAGAGGAAAATCACAATTATGTATCAATTGTGGAGGTAAGCGGTTTAGAGAATTGAAACGTTATTATGATAAACGAATAAAAAACGCTATCATTGACCCTAACCATGACTCTGTCAAAGACAAAATCATAAAAACCCCTCAAGACTACATTAATAGATTTATAATTAAAGCAAATGATGAATTAGACAAATAGTATTATTATATATAAATGGAGCAAGAATTCAGACCACATCCAATACTCGTTAATTATGAAATATCTCGTAATGGTGTTGTTAGACACTGTAGACTAAAGAAACCCGTGGGATATGTTAATAGTCAAGGATATTTGTGTTTTACTGCTGGAGGAAAGGGATATCTCTGTCATAGGGCAGTCTTTGAGTGTTATATGGGACCGATTAAAGATGGTAATGTTATTGATCACATTGACTCCAATCCCTTAAATAACGCGATTTCCAATTTACAATGCATTTCTCAAAGAGAGAATATACAAAAAGGAAAGACAGGGACTTGTAAGTCAGTTGGAAAGAGACCAGTACAGTCATTTGATACAACGACGAATGAAAAAAGAGTTTGTCATTCAATGAATGCTGCGGGAAAATATTTTGGAATATGTATTCCTTCAGTACGAAAAGTTGCTGAAGGGATTTATCAAACAGCTCTCTCAAAGAAAAATGGACATAGAATAAAGTTTTCCTATTTACAAGATAACTCTCAATAGTGAGTTATGCTATTTTAGTCATTTTTGCATGATTTTACATTTCAGATCAATTACCATAGGGCAAAGTAGTCGATTTTCCATAGGGCAAAACAATAAAAACGTTTCGCGCGTTAATATCATTATGTACATATATTTTTTTTTAATATCTATTCGCAATATTCACGTATATATGTATTAAAAAAGTAAATGACAATAACTGGAACAGCCGGAACAGCCACATAGTAAATATGGTTATTGTACCGAAACGCGCGCGTGTAACACAAGACACTGGGTCAAGGTTCTATTAATAGATTTTTTAAAAATCCCAATTACAAAGACAGCGTTAACAGCGCTGTTTAGATTTTGTATGAAAATGTAATTACTTTGTAATTACAAATAAAATAGATTGTATGTGAAGTCAAAATAGTAAAGCGCATTACATGTAATTTAGTTTTTTAGTGTGGTAGCGCTACATGTAATAAAATTATCCAATGACACAGAAAAATATCATTCTCGAATAGCAGGTCCTGAATTGACAGGGATCCCCATAACAGAGTTATCTCGTCATGTAAATCCATTATTATTACGATTATTGAATCGTAATATTATAGAAATTAATAAAAAAATTGCTATTATTTAACAGTTGTATTTCTTGCTTTAATGTATTATTTAAATATTTAGTTTCCATTGAAATTACTACACAATTTTCACTATGAAATGCTAGGAAAATAAATACACACTCGCTTATCGATACTGGTCTTATTATCACCTTATATATAATATGAGCCGTAAAATTTTGGGGTTTTAAGCGAAGCCCAAATTTGCCAATTAAAACTCCCACGCCATTGACATGGTGTGGTTGAATTTTTTCAACTGCAACCATGGTTAATTTCTTGGGTTGCTTTTGATTGGTAGATTGGGTGTAGGTCCGCCCCGTCGTTTCATGTTTGTATCGTACTGTACTGTCCCTATCATACCATCCTATCATCTCATTGTATATATATATATATATATATATATATATATATATATATATATATATATATATATATATATATATATATATATATATATATATATATATATATATCATCCTATATGTAATGTACTGTCCCTAGTATATATAATATCATCCTATATAATCGCATTGTATATATACCATCCTATCATCTCATTGTATATATACCATCCTATCATCTCATTGTATACATAATCATTCTATATGTAATGTACTGTCCCCCCACAACATATCTTCCGGAAGACCTAATATAGCATTTGTTACGTTAGAGCTTCCAATTGGGAGATCTATGTTTGTGGCCCTTGGGCTTATATAATGCGAAGGCACTAAATGAGTTCCAAGAATGTGCTGTCCCCCCTCTGGGCCTCTTTGACGTCGTTTGGCGCGAAAGTGGTTTCCAAATGAGGCTTCATGTTATATGTTCAATGTTTGTAAAGAAATCACTTGGATTTCACGTCTAATACCCATATAACCCGCCCTTGAACTCGATTGGGGAGTTAGGGTATTGTATAAGTCTTTAATGTATGCCTTTCTTGCCTCGGAACTCGAATGAGGAAGAGACAGGCATTGTATATGTTTTTGTTTTTTTTTGTATATGAATATCTTCGATACAAATATTTTAAAGATAAGAAAATACATTATTAATAATATTCAATAAATGGAATTTCAAGATATTACATCTATCATCACAGAAATATCAAATTTAAGAAATCAAGGAATCGTACTTTCTGAACTTTTAAATGAAGACAGTCTTTTGAATGAATTTGAACAAATTGATATACAATTGAAACATGGAAGATATGTTCTACCTAAAATGTATTCACTGATAAAAAGAATCCAAAAAGCGGTTAATGCTTCTTTGTATAACAATGATATTAATTTATTCATTCGGCTATTTAGTATAGTTGAAGCAATTAGAAAGAAACTCGGGGAACAGTACCAAGTTCGGTCAGAGATTGCTTTGAAAGTGAAATCTATAAGACGTTTGATTGATGCAAGTATTGAAACCCACAATTGAAAAAACGTTAGCATTTCCAATAATGACATCAGAAGCATTAACTACCAGACTAGCCCGTGAGAGGTTAGCATTACTGAAAAAGTTTATACCAATTCGAGATAACGTGCGAGATAAACTACAACTTAGACAGCAAGCGCAGACTGACTTTTCTATTGGGAGCGAACAACTTTTTGCCCCTGTAACTAAAGCCACTAAAGATATGAAACTTGCAACAGAACGTGCTATATACGGCGACATCCCTAAAGAGGGAGCAGTACCTATTATTGATGTATTAGGAAAGATTGCTACAGAAACTGAAAAAACCAAGGAGGAAATAAAACATCTTTCAGGTGAGTTACAAACTCAGCGAGAAATACAACAAATGGGTAATATTGATACTGATGATAACCCCGTTGAAGATGCTAGTGATTCTATTGAAAAAGGTTCCACTAAAAAAAGTGTTCCTTTTAGCGAGAAATTCACTGATAAAGCTATAGAAAAAATCAAACAATTTCAATTGCTGAAAACTGAAGACTATGTGCCATTTGGTAAATTCGCTGCCGAACGTTATTATAACAGAGGAGAATTTTTAAAAGACGAGTATAAAAAAACACAATAAAACAAGATCAATGGGTGGATTGGTTATTTAAAATTAATCAAGAAATCACCGGCAATTTAAATAAGGGTGACTTGAATTACCTAGCTTTTAAAATGGGAGTTAATAAGTATGGTTTAGATCAACAACAACAACAACAACAACGAAAAGAACAACAACAAATTCGAGGTCGAGGACGAGGTCGAGGTCGAGGTCGAGGTCAAGGTCGACAATCTCCAGAAATTCAAAACGTTTCCGAATCAGCTCCAGAAATTCAAAACGTTTCCGAATCAGAAAGTACTTCAGGAGAGGGTTATGGAAGTTCTCATCACGATTCTCATATGTGTCCTAGTAATATCATTAATGATATATCACGACTTGAGGTTCTTATGGGAGGTAAGCGAGCTGGGAATAACTCAGTCGAAATAACTAATGAAGCATTTGATATTTGCAGACGATTATTCCAAGGTGGGATAATTGATATTCATACGTATCGAGAACTCTTGGATGAGTTAATGGACGGAATTCCAGGGGAATTTGGTGGTTATTATAGCGATTGAAATTTCTAATTGCTTGCATTTAGAAATTACAAAGTCATTTCAAATAAGATGATAGTACACTATAATCACAATAAACCAACAAACGTGTATGTAGTAAACTCAAGATTGCCCGTTTATAAGGCATACTATGGAGACGGCCTTGGAAATACCATGGCTGGTTTATTCACAAGAATAGCCCCAAAAGTAGCACCAATTGCTAAACAATTAGCGATGAAAGCCATTGATGTTATTCGTAATAAGGGAATTAACGCTGTTGGAGATCTTGCAGGAACGGCTTTTTCTACCGCAAAGAATAGAATAACGTCATTGGTGAAATCTAGATTCGGACGAAAACCACCACAAATAGTTTCAACACCGCTACCTTCAACAACAATGATGCCTGCACATGTCAGTAAAGTGATAAATAACGCAGTGGAACAAAAACTAGCATCATTAGCAATGACTTCACCAGATAGTAGTAATATTTCAAGTATGATAGCGGGAAGCGGTCTTGGAGAAAATCGTAAAAATGTCAGACGAAAAAGAAAATGATAGCATTACTACATTTAGAAAAACGATAACATTTTAGTATAAATGGCATTTAAAAAAATTGCTGATCCAGCGTTTGATATGGCAGCACCGGTGAATAAAGATGATTCTAAAATTAACTATCAGTATTATGCCTATCCTGCAAGAGAGCCTAATCAACGGGGGAGAGTTGAACTTCAAGTTCAAGATACAAGTAGATACTTTTTGCCGTGTGAGGCGTTTATTGAAGTAGAAGGAGAGCTTGTAACAAATGTTGCAGCTGATACACCATATGAGAATGACCCAAATATCCGAGTTGGTTTTGTAAATAATGGCATTATGGCGCTATTTAACAGTGCAAGATATATCATTGATGGAAAATAAATTGAATCAATAGAACAAGATGTTGATATTGCAACAACAATAATCGGACTTGCGAGATATTCTGATGATTATACAAGATCGGCTGGTCCGTCTATGATGTTTGCTAAGGATACTTCTGATCATGCTGACCATATTCAGTTTATTAAAGTACGAACTGCGAGAGCTACTGCAGAAGCTGATCAACAACTCGCAGCTAATCTAGACCGTGAAGATAGACCAGCCGCTGAATTCGACATTTTAAAAAAGGTCAATGATAATTTCAATCTAGGATTTGCAACACGAAAAGGAGCATTAAAATGACAACATCGACGGTTTTCATGTGCAATTCCGTTACATCATATATTCGGATTCTGTAGAAATGTCAGAAAAGTCATCTATGGAGCAAAGCATACAGTCGTGTTAGTGCGAAAGGAAAATGACAATGATGCAATTTGGCGTGCTAATGGTGTTGATGATGGTAAAGTCATTTTAAATAAATTGGTTCTATGGATACCCGTCTTGACACCAGCAGTTACAATAGAGCAACAATTACTATCGTTTATGGACACAGGTGGAAAATCATTGCTAAGTTGGCTAACAACAACGACTGATACGAAGCAGGATAATGTAAATGGCACATTTACATGGCACTTAGCATCAAAACAAGGTGTTTCAGCTCCACGTCATATCTTTATAGCGTTACAGGATGCAAATCGAGTGGGTCGACAATTATCTAGTCATATGATATTTGATAAATTAGGAGTAAGTGAAGTTTCGTTGAGAATAAACGGACAAGAGCCAGCAGAGATTGTACAGCTTAATTATGAAAACAACAACGTAGCACGTGTATATCATAGAATATTGTCATATATGGGTCGTGATCAAAATGTTGATACTGGTTTGCAAATATCGCAAATTGATTTTGAAAAACACTATCCGATTTATTACTTTTCATTGGAACATCTTGACATGATGAGACAATCTGTTGTTGATATATACTTCCAAGCTCGGGTACAACGCCCTGCTGGTATAGCCGATTATAGAGCAGTTGCTGTCATTCTCAGTGATAAATCAATGTTGTTAGAAGGAATTGGCGGACGAATGAGACTTATTGATGCACCAGTGGAAAACATGTAATGTTTTCAAAAATCATTTGATTTTCCAAACATGTAGTTAGGCTTTTCACAATAAGATCAATTGAAAGTGTAAATTACATTTTAGAATAGAATGACATATAGTATTGTTAATGTCTAGTTGACTGATGGTCAGGTCAAGAAATTGAAATCAAAGTCGGCTAAAGAATGTGGAACCACAATAACGTTGAAACCCACTCAAATGTCCGGTGGTGCACATAAATTATCATTGACAGATCGTCAAATAAAACATTTTAATGATGCGCTAAAGAACAAACGAGGAGTTCAAATTGATTTTTCGAAAGCAGCAATCGCCAGTATGATAAAATCAGGTGGTATGTTCCCGCTGTTAGCTGCTATTCCAGCATTGATTGCAGCGGCTGCCCCAGCGGTTGCGAAGGCGGCAGCGTTAGGAGCCGTTGGTACTGCTGCAGGAATGGCCCTGAAAAAAGCTACTGGGAATGGCTATAAAAAAAGGAAAGGGTCTAAGACTACCAGGAACCCCATACAATTGGTACAAGGGCACGGGCCTAAGAATACCAGGAACGGCTTATTAGTGGAAAAATCCCTAGGATTTTCACCAATGTCCAATTTTGATTTAATTGATGCTGTAAAATCATTATCAATAAAAAAACTTTAGAGGAGTTTTCATGAGAGATCAATTACCGTCAAAACCAATGAAAAATGAAACGGGTATTATCAATCTTGATAACAGCAGCGGAAAAGGAACTCATTGGGTCGCATATGCAATTGATCCACGTGGAATTGTATATTTTGATTCATATGGATTAGCTCCACCAAAAGAATTCATGCGATATGTATCCACAATAACAAAGTCATCTCCAATTTTTTATTCCACGCTACCAACACAACAGTTAAATGATCCACCGATATGCGGTCGTGAAGTATTAAACGTCCTTGCAGAGATATCTAGATTTCCAAGGAAACCACCACAAGTTGTTGTTAATGAATATACTAGCAGGCAATGGCAAAAACGATAGCGTTATGATTTAGAAAAACGTAGCGTTTTCGTATAATGATTGATATTTGGGGACGACCTTTATCAGAATCAAAAAAACAGAAACCGATAGTAAATTAGCTGTCGAAAGTGTAAAAAAAAATAATCGAAGATGAAATCGCCGAGACATTAAATTTGTCAAGTGTAGATCCTGGGGAAATAGTTGTATTTCAAGATCGCCAGGGCAAATTGTAATCTAGTAATGTTTCATTGGATGATGTCTTAATACGAAGACGTGACGTCGTTGAAGATACAATAGTGTTATATTCAAATGATGGAAAACTCAAACCAGGTGTACTTGTTTCTACAATCACAGATGCATTAAAAAATTTAAATGAAGAACTTGAAAAACATATAACAACATATACTTCCCTTCGTAGAAATATTATCAATAAATTTTTTGGAACACCAGCGGTAACCTCTCCATCTCTCGCTGAAATTAAATCCAATTTTGATGAAATTAAATCCAATATTAAAAATATTAATGATGCTGGATTTAGTATTATTAGAGATAACATTAATAATATTAAAAAATCTATCGAGGATATTACAAAATTTAAAACAGACAATCTTCCGCTACTTGAAAGAATAAAGATTCCTCATGAGAGTAATATCATAAATATGGTATACACAGTTCTCTCTGGACCATTAGATTGGGAACCTAAAAAGAATACAATAACTCTCACTGTGTCAAAGCCGGGTATTTATCGATTAACAATAGTGTCACTGAATCAGTTTAATATATCATCATCGACTTCATATGGATACAACAACGTGATTTCAACGACTATTGACGTGGATGAATACAAACGGTTTACAATAACAAGCACTGATCCTAATTTAAATAAGACATCATTTATATGGTACATGGAGTTTGTAGCTGATCTAAATTAGAATTTTTAACAATTAGAAACCACTTGAGGTTTTAAAATAATATGATTCCATCATCGCAATATCGCTATGATACCGTCAAAGAGTTCTTAACAAAACTCAAAACACTCATTGATGAATATGAAATAAAAATTAAAAAGTATCGCAGGAGAATTACCGCAATTGATGTTACAGTATACTCGGTATCTGGTATAATGGCCGGTGCTGGTATTATACTATCTTCAGTAACAATGGTAGCTCCGATTGCTGTCCCAATTGCTATTTCCGCGGTGACAACATTTGCTGGAATTGCAAATGCTATTACTAAAAAAATATCATCGTGTTCTCAAGAAAAACTTAACGACTATATAGTAAAACATCAAGCAGTATCTAACGGTTACTCACAATTATCCTCGTTGATGTCATCATCGATTGATGATACGATAATTACCGAAGACGAATTCTCCGCGATGATACGTATTTATGATACTACGATTAAAAACGCTAGCGTTTTTTCATCTATTGCAAAATTAGACATTGTAAATAATAATAATAATAATGTCGCAAGAGATTCAACTACTTCAGCGGATAGCAGAAAATACCACTCCGCGGAAAACAAGCATGATATCAATATCGTCAACAAACCCTAAATTCAGTGTGAATTTTCCTTCACCTGTTTCAGTAAAGGAAATCGTGTTGGCAAAATTACGAGTGTATCATAGTTGGCCTAATATCAGATCGGTTCCATTTGGCGGTCAGAGACCTAATAATTCTCTGGTATTTGCATATAGGAATAAAAAAGATGACACTCCAGATTGGAACGTTGTTTCAATGCCAACTGGATCCTATCAAATTGAGCAAATTAATAATGAATTACAACGTAGAATAAAATCCATTACTAGAAAGGAATCAAAAATTGCGATAACAGTTCATGAACCAACACTATCATGTACAATTGAAATAAGCTCCCCTGGGTATGTTGTAGATATTTATAACAGTTCAATAAGAACAGTATTAGGATGGCCCGAAGATCCACCTAGAAGTGCTGGTAATTCCACGCCCAAGCCTATAAAATCTGATTACGTCACTGATGAAATAGGACCTGAAAATCCATCAAAAACTTATAAAAAATTCGAGGATATAAACTTCACAAAAAGATATCGATATAGGATGAATATGGTAAAGATGTGTGGAGAATTCCATTTTTTAATGATTATATCCCACAGGAAGGTGAAATTCTGGAAATACATGAAACAAGTCCAACATTTGTAGATATTAAAGATCACATCCTTGATAGAATGAATAATGATTTTTTGTTGTTATTACCCTCGTTAAGATCTGGCTTTCTTACACAAGCTGAGTTTACTAGTGTAGTCGCTGCGGGTAATAAAATCATCGATGACATGGAAATATTTAATTCGAGGATTACTAATCTCTTCACTGATGAAAATAGCCCGATTTCAAAAACTAGCTCAGCCCAAGATTATAAAAAAAATATAAATGAAAATCCAAATTATAAATTACCAGGATATAATGTTCCCGAGTTAAAGAAAAAACTCAGAACTGCCATCGACGAAGGATTTAATAAAATTTATCAATCATGGAAAGATAGCCAGCCGAAGCCTATTATCCTCACTTATAATAATTCTCCCGACGGCGACGGTAGACATATTGCACCGAACAATGTGAATATTTCATCAGTGATCGCACTTAATTTAACGTGTGATGTAATCGAAGGAAGTTATCAAATTAATATGGAACAATCAAATCAATCTCGACAAGGTTACATTCTTTATTTATTTGCACCAACAGCACCCCCCGGATTTTTAATTGTTGAGAATCCAACTAATCCAGTCTATATGCAATGTCAAAATGATTCACTAACTAGAATTAATTTTACACTCACCGATCAGTCAAATAATTTGATTGATCTACGTGGTGAAGTATTATCGATTAGTCTGTTTGTGAAAAGCTAACAAATATTTGGTTAAATAATTTGTATTAATCAGCAGCAGGGAGGGTGAGATGACAACATATTTGCGACGTAGATGGCAGCAATTTCGAGGGTGGTTATGACAATGTATTTGCGACAAAATCGCTAAGGTTCCATTTGTAAAATGGGGTCTTTATTTTTTTTTTGTTAAAATATGAGATTTCGTAGGAAGGTTCCATTTGGCATTCTGAGGCTTTAATCGATTTTGTCGCAAAAGTTTGTAGGATTCACCCTCCCTGCTTCTAGTGACTCCCGACAAAGAAGTGACCGTCTTTGAGCGCCTGTTTGGTAAGTCCCCGACTTTCCCGACCAGTTATTATGCATTTTTGAGAGAGTGACGTTTGCATTTACAACATGCACAGTGGAGAGAATGTTGGTATACCTCTATGCTACTTTGATGTAAAGTGGCTGACATTTCTTTGGATATTGTAAGTTTGGATATTGTAAATGATCTTAGCACACTGCTAACAAAAATAATTGCTCCCTTGTGCTCCAAAGGTCAGCTTGAATTCGTCTAAAGTACACTATTTTGAGACCTATTAAAATAGGGAAAATGAATTTTGCCAGACTAGACTATGCCAGCTTCTGAACCTGTAATGAATGAATTACCAAATATATAAAATGTTAAAGAAGTTATCGGCTCTTTCTTTCACAATTTACCTCTGAAATTCAGAAAATTAAACTGACCAAGTGGAGCGAGCACTTTCTTCAAGGTGTATATCTGGAATAAGGCCAAGCTGTATACTCTATAACCCATATTATACCCATCAATCATACACCAAAATTGGGGCCCCGAGTGGCCGAGTGGTTT
This sequence comes from Potamilus streckersoni, assembly GCA_016746295.1. NCBI lineage: Eukaryota > Metazoa > Mollusca > Bivalvia > Unionida > Unionidae > Potamilus > Potamilus streckersoni. The sequence goes on from JAEAOA010001088.1 coordinate 2,708,331, forward strand.
AAAGCGCTCTCCATTACGGATCACTGCCATCTCACTTCTGTCTGCGTGGGTTCGAGTCTAAGATTCGGCGAATGTGGAAATGTGAGTAAGCTTGCCAGTAGCGTCTCGTGGGTCGGTGGTTCTTTCCGCGGATTTCCGGTTTCTTTGTCCACCATTAATACTGGCCGCCATGTATAGCCTATCGTGTGCTGAAAAATGGCGTTAAGCCCCACAGCAACAACAACAACAACCAAAATTAAAGGAATTAAATGTTTTTTGAACAATACCTACGATATTCAAGTATTTTTAAAAATAGCCAGTATAACAAGTGATGAAACCCGGTGAGGTTCTTTTTCTTTAAAATTCCATCCCCATGCCAAACAAGAAACTGTAGAGCGCCACCAGAAAGGTGAAGTGTTGTCAGCAGGTGAGTAGGTACGCATTTACAAAACCAAACACTTTTCACAAAGGTTACTTACCCACATGGACCACCGAATTGTTTCGTGTCACTGAACGAGAGCCTGGCCGTCATCCTGCCGTCTTTAAAATGGTAGACAAGAAAGGGAAAGTGTTAAAAGTAATGTTTTACTGGACTGAGTTACAACGAGTGACCAAAAAAGAAGACAAAGTGTATGACATTGAACGCATTTTTAATCGAAGAACCCGTAAAGTGGGAAAACGTCGTATCAAAGGCGTCAAAGTACATTGGAAAGGATATCCGCGGAGTTTTGATTCTTGAATTCTTGGATCGACACTTTGCAAGTCATCAAGTATAAAAAGAAGTGACCATTACGCCTTCAACACAGCCTCAATCACTACCATTGCACTGACCACTACTTCAACCAGTTCGCCTCTGTAAGATCTACATAAAGCAACCTTTGTGGGCGTGGTGTGGAAAACGTGTGTCTAAAATGAAAATCGTCTTTTTCTCCAAATTTTTGTAGTGCATTGTGTAATCGGTGCTGCCATAGCCAATTTAAATTTGCAACAAAGAGACAAACAATTGTGAATCATTTTACTGAGCAGACCTTCTCCCAATCCTTCCCTGAAATATTCCTCTAACATTTACAACGGGATCCTTGCGTCCAACGTCAGTCACCATCACAACAGTCAAAATATCAACCACAATCATCTTTTAGACACCTCTCTGACATCGTGTGACCTCTCGGACACTAGAACTCTGAATTATGAACGACCAATTTTACTTAACGTTACCTAGTGACAGTTCATGGAGGTGTTTCCTAAGAATAAATTGTGCTGTTTCACGGCCAAATTTCCTCAGACCATTCAATTGGATCACAAAGTGCATTGGGAAGTGGATTTGGTGGAAATGATTCACCCAACACAAATCAAAAACATCATTGAAAATCAAAACACTTTTACGGTGGAAGTTCATGACGAGCAAATGCAAAAAAAAAAACAACGTGGATGAACGCGTCACTTTAGGTGACTCAATGAAAACACAGGATCCCAAAACTAAACGGTCCACCTGTCGGATGACAATTTCCCCGGGCCATATTTTAGAGCCCATCATATGGTGAACACTATTGCTACCAAGTTCAATGTCGTGTGTGGCAAAACCTGGAACAAAACCAAACAGTGACACGATCGAGTACCATAAAATAGCTCGTCGGCTACTGATGAAACTTTAAGAGGACAAAGTGTTGGCCATTATATTTTGTCCTGAATTGAATGACATTTTGGATGGAGACCTCAAGTTGATCAAGATTAAAAACGAAATATCAGCTATTACCGGCAATTTGGATTTTGTGAAATATTTTCGATTCCCTGTGGAGATGAACCAAAGACTGAATTTGATCTTTGTTTTCTCCGTTATGGCTATATTTTCCATTATTTCCGAATGTTGAAAAGTCTGCAGCCAGACTGGGACGCAATCTTAAAAGATAAAAGATGATCATAACAACCTATCAACTCAACAGCCCATTATCCTTATCAAATTCATGTCACCCCCTACCTACAACAGCGCGTATTAAGATCAGTCAGCCACTTGCAACACTGTTGCTATTATTCCACTAGTGTTGAGTACAGTGACGTAATTGAAGAATGAAAGCTGACATAATTTAAGCTGGAAAGTTTGAGACTAACGATATAGATGATCGTAAGTAGTGAAGGGGGTGCCTATAGCGACAATGGGAGTTATCATTAAAATATGGCCCGCGGCACTTTGGCGACAAATGGCACAGCCGAAGGAAGATAGCGACAAGGGGAATTTTGTATTAGCACACCCTGGGTTTGTATAGCGACAAGAGAAAGT
>JAEAOA010000109.1:0-27500 GCA_016746295.1 Potamilus streckersoni
TTAGAAAATATGATTTTAAAGCTAATGAAACAAATTGCAAAATTAGAAAAATCAGTGAAGAGATTAAAAAACATTTGGATAATGTAGTTTTAGAAAATGAAAATTAATATGACGACATTAAATTTTATCGACACGGAAATATCGCTGATCTTTATATTGAGGCTGTTAATAATATTAAAAATATACTACAACTTAGTCATAGTCACCTTAGTAGCATAGTTAATGATGCAAAGTTACTAGATGAAAGATCAGAAGCACCTGGATATAAACCATCATCTCCTATAATGACTGAAGAATATTTACAAGAATGAACAGCAATAAGCAAAAGCTATCGTAACGAATACAAAAACAGTGTAAAAAAAAACAATAACTGATGAAAAATATTTAAATTGTATGAAAGAAAATGGTATTTCTGATGTTGATAATATTCACGAATGGGAAGAAAGTAAATAAGATGATCTCATTAAAACAATATGAAATATCATAGAAAAAGTTAGAGGAACTTATCAAGAAATTAGTACAACTTAAAATAAAAAATATTGAAGAAATTTTTAAAAGAGCTAGAAATGACACCATTACTACTGTTTTAAAAAATACTGCAACAAAATTAGAGATAAAAAATATGCTGATCATGGACATACTTTTGAAAAATTATTTAAACATTATGATGGTAACCGTTTTAGAAAACGTTTAAAAAGATAATAAAATACAAATTTAGTCAGAATATTCGCATCATTACTGAAATGATTGGCAGATTAATGCTATTGATATCATCAAAAGAAGCAGGAAATGTAGGTGCTGAAATCGCCAATGAAATTTTTGACATACTTGATAATCCAAGATCGAGAAATTTATTATCATCTAACGAATACGATACCTTGCACCGCGAATTAATTGCTGAGACTTAATTTTATAAAAATATAATAATAAATGTCAGCAACATTATTTCTCCTCTCTTAACAATATGATAAAGATTTCGCAAACATTTCCATAAAGTATATTCCGCCAATAGAACTAGATCGTGAAAATAATACGAAATTGGATTAATTTACTGCACTTGTTGGAATGCCATGGCTAATGTAAAAACTGAAGAAAAAGATGTATTTGAATTTATAAATACTCTCGACAACACTTAGAAGAAAAGCACGAATTCTGAAAAACATTGTAGAGGTTGCTCAGGTGAACTTTGAAGATTTTAATTTTAAAAAAAAAAGCGAAATTCGTGCAATAAGCCAAGGATCTGATTTTAATATTACTGTTATTTTTCCGCCTAAAACTAAACCTTGAACATCTTTTAAAATTCGGCAAGGCGTCTATAACATAACTGATCTGAATAAAACGAAGAAAGTACTTATAACAGCGAATAAAGGAAACTCAGAAGATTTTGAGTTAGCACAGAATTATAATACACTGCAAGCTAGAATAAAAGTTTAACAAATGGTTGTATAGCTGGTTTTATATCACCAACAAACATTGCATCATTGATAGAAAATAAATATGAAAATTATGTCTGTACTTTTGATAGTCCTATCACGTATGCTGGTGAATTTCCAGTAAATATAACATATGTAAACACGATATTAGTAAATTACTCATTCGCGTCTGGTTCTTATTCAACTAAAGGCAGTATAGGGCAAACTATATAAAGTGTTTCGCCAGAAGTTCCACCAGGTTCTCTCATGCAAATTATTCCGCGGCATAATATTTATTATACGTTAAATGTTGAAAATCAAATAAATGAAATAAGTATGCAGTTGACAGACCAATCTGGAAGACAGTTTGATTTCAAAAATGAAATCGTTACTTATTACGTATATCTACGCACAATTACTTCCTGATTGACAACAAAATTATACAACCTCAAAGGTAATGAAACAGAAAAATGTTCATCAAAGAAAAATAGTAGGGGGATTTTTCGGAAATATATTTACTAAAATATTTGAAAATGATCCAGGATTAGCTCGTAAAAATGCGCCAATCGCACTGGACGCGGGTAAAGCTTTTGCAACTAGAGCTGCATCTGCTGCCGGAACTGATGGGGGACAAAAATATCTGATAAAATAAAAGGAGCACCATCAATCAAACAAGCTATTTCAGAAATCCCACCAACAGAAGAAACTCAACGCGCGGTGATAACAACAACGAAAAATTTTTTTATCACCTAAGGGCAAGAAGATTATACAAACTTTTATATCTCAAGTTACAGCGCCTCAGTAATTTTTATTACCTAATAAAATAAAAAATGTCTGTGAAAAATTATATTGACTTTGCAGAAACTTATGACACTGACAATACAGGAACCGAATTTGAATATGTCGAATATCTTTATGAAAATTCTAACCAACCTAACAAGGCTACTTTTAATTTAATTCACGACACGAGGATATATTTGCAAACATAGCAAACGAGCTGTAGAGAGCACAACTGATATTATACGACTTAGTGTTAAGCGACATATCTGTTACAATCGACTATATTGGATGTAAAATGACAATGCAATTCTCATATGTAATCTATATGTAAGACGAAAAAATATTTTATAAACGAAATATATTTAAATGATGGCCAAGTTATAAAAAATATTAGCAGCTGCTGTTGCGAAGCGGAGGGCGGTTTCATTGAAGATCAACCCTGATGCTATGAGGAATTTAACAAAATTATTGCTAACTAAACATCAAGCAAATAAAAACTATCGCAAAAAACATTCGTTTTAAATTTAAGTGCTGCACAAATAAATGCAATGTCAAAACACGGCGGTTTCTTCGATCCAGCACTATCAGTATTAGCCAAGACATTACTGCCTAACATTATGCCAGTACTTGGTAGATTATGGCTAGCAGCAGCGTCAGGAGCAGTATCTGACGCATCAAAAAAGGCAGTTAAAGGTAGTGGAATAAAGAATATTTTGCCTAAAGATTGAACATAATTCCTAAACGATTTAACCAAATATTTGTTAGCTTTTCACAAACAGACTAATCGATAATACTTCACCACGTAAATCAATTAAATTATTTGACTGATCGGTGAGTGTAAAATTAATTCTAGTTAGAAAATCATTTTGACATTGCATATAGACTGGATTAGTCGGATTTTCAACAATTAAAAATCCTGGAGGGGCTGGTGGCGCAAATGAATAAAGAATGTAACCTTGTCGGGCTTCATTTGATTGTTCCATATTAATTTGATAACTTCCTTCGATTACATCACACGTTAAATTAAGCGCGAACACCGATGAAATATCCACATTATTCGGTGCGATATGTCTACCGTCGCCGACGGAAGAATTATTATGAGTAAGGATAATAGGCTTCGGCTGGCTATCTTTCCATGATTGATGAATTCTATTAAATCCTTCGTCGATGGCCAAGTTGAGTAAATTTTTTAGTTCAGGTGCGTTATATCCTGATAGTTTATATATTGGATCATCTTTTATGATATTTTTATAATGTCTCCCTGAGTAAGTTTTTGAAATCGGGTTATTTTCATCAGTGAAGAGATTAGTAATCCTCGAATTAAATTCTTCCATGTCATAGATAATTTTATTACCCGCGGCGACTACACTAATAAACTCGTCCCTGGTGAGAAGTCCGGATTTCAACGACGGTAATAGCAACGAAAAATCTTTATTCATTCTCTCAAATATAAAAGTTTCAATATCATATAATGATAGAGCTGTTTCATATTCTTCTAAAATTACACCTTCCTCTGGGATAAAATCATTAAAAGCTGGTATTATCCACTTATCCCTACCATATTCATCCTTACTTCGATATCTCTTTGTAAAGTTTATATCGAGGAGGGTTTTATATCCTTTTGACGGATTTTCAGGTCCTATTTCATCAGTGACGTAATCAGATTTTACAGACTCGGGCGTGGAATTACCAGCACTTCTAGGTGGATCTTCGGGCCATCCTAATATTGTTCTTATTGATCTGTTATAAATATCTACAACATACCCAGGGGAGCCTATTTCAATTGTAGATGATAGTGTTGGTTCATGAACTGTTATCGCAATTTTTGATTCCCTTATAGTAATGGATTTTATTCTACGTTGTAATTCCTTATTAATTTGCTCAATTTGATAGGACCCAGTTGGTATTGAAACAACGTTCCAATCTGGAGTGTCATCTTTTTTATTTCTATATGCAAATACCAGGGAATTATTAGATCTCTGACCGCCAAATGGAACCGATCTAATATTAGGCCAACTATGATACACTCGTAATTTTGCCAAGGCGACTTCCTTTACTGAAACAGGGGAAGGAAAATTCACACTGAATCTAGGGTTTGTTGACGATATTGATATCATGCTTGTTTTCCGCGGAGTGGTATTTTCTGCTATCCGCTGAAGTAGTTGAATCTCTTGCGACATTATTATTATTATTTACAATGTCTAATTTTGCAATAGATGAAAAAACGCTAGCGTTTTTAATCGTAGTATCATAAATACGTATCATCGCGGAGAACTCGTCTTCGGTAATTATCGTATCATCAATCGATGATGACATCAACGAGGATAATTGTGAGTAACCGTTAGATACTGCTTGATGTTTTACTATATAGTCGTTAAGTTTTTCTTGAGAACACGATGATATTTTTTTAGTAATAGCATTTGCAATTCCGGCAAATGTTTTCACCGCGGAAATAGCAATTGGGACAGCAATCGGAGCTGCCATTGTTACTGAAGATAGTATAATACTAGCACCGGCCATTATACCAGATACCGAGTATACTGTAACATCAATCGCGGTAATTCTCCTGCGATATTTTTTAATTTTTATTTCATACTCATCAATGAGTGTTTTGAGTTTCGTTAAAAACTCTTTGACGGTATCATAGCGATATTGTGATGACGGAATCATATTATTTTAAAATCTCAAGTGGTTTCTAATTGTTAAAAATTCTAATTTAGATCAGCTACAAACTCTATGTACCATACAAATGATGTCTTATTTAAATTAGGATCAGTGCTTGTTATTGTAAACCGTTTGTATTCACCCACGTCAATAGTCGTTGAAATCACGTTGTTGTATCCATATGAAGTCGATGATGATATATTAAACTGGTTCAGTGACACTATTGTTAATCGATAAATACCCTTGTTTGACACAGTGAGAGTTATTGTATTCTTTTTAGGTTCCCAATCTAATGATCCAGAGAGAACTGTGTATACCATATTTATGATATTCCTCTCATGAGGAATCTTTATTTTTTCAAGTAGCGGAAGATTGTCTGTTTTAAACTTTGTAATATCATCGATAGATTTTTTAATATTACTAATGCTATCTCTAATAATATTAAATCCAGCATCATTAATATTTTTAATATTAGTTTTAATTTCATCAAAATTGGATTTAATTTCAGCGAGAGATGGAGAGGTTACCGCTGGTGTTCCAAAAAATCTATTAATCCTGTTAATTTCACCAAAATTGGATTTAATTTCAGCGAGAGATGGAGAGGTTACCGCTGGTATACCAAAAAATTTATTGATAATATTTCTACGAAGGGAAGTATACATTGTAATATATTTTTCAAGTTCTTCATCTATATTTTTTAATGCATCTGTGATTGTAGAAACAAGTACACCTGGTTTGAGTTTTCCATCATTTGAATATAACACTATTGTATCTTCAACTACGTCATGTCTTCGTATTAAGACATCATCCAATGAAACATTACTAGATTTCAATTTGCCCTGCCGATCTTGAAATACAACTATTTCCCCAGGATCTACACTTGACAAATTTAATGTATCGGCGAGTTCATCTTCGATTATTTTTTTTACATTTTCGACAGCGAATTTACTATCGGTTTCTGTTTATTTTTACTCTGATAAAGGTCGTCCACAAATATCAATCATTATACGAAAACGCTAACGTTTTTCTAAATCATAACGCTATTCTTTTTGCCATTGCCCGCTAGTATATTCATTAACAACAACTTGTGGTGGTTTCCTTGGAAATCTAGATATCTCTGCAAGGACGTTTAATACTTCACGACCGCATATCGGTGGATCATTTAACCGTTGTGTTGGTAGCGTGGAATAAAAAATTGGAGATGATTTTGTTATTGTGGATACATATCGCATAAATTCTTTTGATGGAGCTAAACCATATGAATCAAAATAGACAATTCCACGTGGATCAATTGCGTTCGCGACCCAATGAGTTCCTTTTCCGCTGCTGTTATCAAGATTGATAATACCCGTTTCATTTTTCATTGGTTTTGACGGTAATTGATCTCTCATGAAAACTCCTCTAAAGTTTTTTTTATTGATAATGATTTTACAGCATCAATTAAATCAAAATTGGACATTGGTGAAAATCCAAGGGATTTTTCCACTAATAAGCCGTTCCTGGTATTCTTAGGCCCGTGCCCTTGTACCAATTGTATGGGGTTCCTGGTAGTCTTAGACCCTTTCCATTTTTATAGCCTTTCCCAGTAGCTTTTTTCAGGGCCATTCCTGCAGCAGTACCAACGGCTCCTAACGCTGCCGCCTTCGCAACCGCTGGGGTAGCCGCTGCAATCAATGCTGGAATAGCAGCTAACAGCGGGAATATACCACCTGATTTTATCATACTGGCGATTGCTGCTTTCGAAAAATCAATTTGTACTCCTCGTTTGTACTTTAGCGCATCATTGAAATGTTTTATTTGACGATCTGTCAATGATAATTTATGTGCACCACCGGACATTTGAGTGGGTTTCAGCGTTGTTGTAGTTCCACATTCTTTAGCCGACTTTGATTTCAATTTCTTGACCTGACCATCAGTCAACTGGACATTAACAATACTATACGTCATTCTATTCTACAACGTAAGTTACACTTTTAGTTCATCTTATTGTGAAAATCCTAACTACATGTTTGGAAAATCAAAGATTTTCTACTGGTGCATCAATAAGTCTCATTCGTCCGCCAATTCCTTCTAACAACATTGATTTATCACTGAGAATGACAGCAACTGCTCTATAATCAGCTATACTAGCAGGGCGTTGTACCCGAGCTTGGAAGTATATATCAAAAACAGATTGTCTCATCATGTCAAGATGTTCCAATGAAAAGTAATAAATCGGATAGTGTTTTTCACAATCAATTTGCGATATTTGCAAACCAGTATCAACATTTTGATCACGACCCATATACGACAATATTCTATGATATACACGTGCTACGTCGTTGTTATCATAATTAAGCTGTACAATCTCTGCTGGCTCTTGTTGTCCGTTTATTCTCAACGAAACTTCACTTACCCCTAATTTATCAAATATCATATGACTAGATAATTGACGACCCATCCGATTTGCATCTTGTAACGCTATAAAGATATGACGTGGAGCTGAAACACCTTGTTTTGATGCTAAGTGCCATGTAAATGTGCCATTTACATTATCTTGCTTCGTATCAGTCGTTGTTGTTAACCAACTTAGCAATGATTTTCCACCTGTGTCCATAAACGATAGTAATTGTTGCTCTATTGTAACTGCTGGAGTCAAGACGGACATCCATAGAACCAATTTATTTAAATTGACTTTACCATCATCAACACCATTAGCACGCCAGATTGCATCATTGTCATTCCCCTTTCGCATTAACACGACTGTATGCTTTGCTCCATAGATGACTTTTCTGACATTTCTACAAAATCCGAATAAGTGATGTAACGGAATTGCACATGAAAACCGTCGATGCTGTCCTTTCAATGCTCCATTTCGTGTTGCAAAACCTAGATTGAAATTACCATTGACCCTTTTTAAAATGTCGAATTCAGCGGCTGGTCTAACTTCACGGTCTAGATTATTTGCGAGTTGTTGATCAACTTCTGCAGTATATACCGCAGTTGGTACTTTAATAAACTGAATATGGTCAGCATGATCAGAAGTATCCTTAGCAAACATCATAGACGGACCAGCCGACCTTGTATAATCATCAGAATATCTCGCAAGTCCGATTATTGTTGTTGCAATATCAACATCTTTTTCTATTGATTCAATTTCTTTTCCATCAATGATATATCTTGCACTGTTAAATAGCGCCATGATGCCATTATTTACGAAACCAACTCGGATATTTGGGTCATTCCCATATGGTGTATCAGCTGCAACATTTGTTACAAGCTCTCCTTCTACTTCAATAAACGCCTCACACGGCAAAAAGTATCTACTTGTATCTTGAACTTGAAGTTCAACTCTCTTTCCCCCCCCCCCCCGTTGATTAGGCTCTCTTGCAGGATAGGCATAATACTGATAGTTAATTTTAGAATCATCTTTATTTACCGGTGCTGCCATATCAAACGCTGGATCAGCAATTTTTTTAAATGCCATTTATACTAAAACACTATCGTTTTTCTAAATGTAATAATGCTATCATTTTCTTTTTCGTCTGAAATTTTTGCGATTTCCTCCAAGACCGCTTCCCGCTATCATACTTGCAATATTACTACTATCTGGTGAAGTCATTGCTAATGATGCTAGTTTTTGTTCCACTGCGTTATTTATCACTTTACTGACATTTGCAGGCATCATTGTTGTTGAAGGTAGCGGTGTTGAAACCATTTGTGGTGGTTTTCGTCCGAATCTAGATTTCACCAATGACGTTATTCTATTCTTTGCGGTAGAAAAGGCCGTTCCTGCAAGATCTCCAACAGCGTTAATTCCCTTATTACGAATAACATCAATGGCTTTCATCGCTAATTGTTTAGCAACTGGTGCTACTTTTGGGGCTTTTCTTGTGAATAAACCCGCTATGGTATTTCCAAGGCCGTCTCCATAGTATGCCATATAAACGGGTAATCTTGAGTTTACCACATACACGTTTGTTGGTTTATCGTGATTATAGTGTACTATCATCTTATTTGAAATGACTTTGTAATTTCTAAATGCAGGCATTTCAGAAATTTCAATCGCTATAATAACCACTAAATTCCCCTGGAATTCCGTCCATTAACTCATCCAAGAGTTCTCGATACGTATGAATATCAATTATCCCACCTTGGAATAATCGTCTGCAAATATCAAATGCTTCATTAGTTATTTCGACTGAGTTATTCCCAGCTCGCTTACCTCCCATAAGAACCTCAAGTCGTGATATATCATTAATGATATTACTAGGACACATATGAGAATCATGATGGGAACTTCCATAACCCTCTTTTGGAGAACTTGCTGGTTGAATTTCTGGAGATTGTCGTCCTCGACCTCGACCTTGTTGTTGTTCTTTTAGTTCTTTTCGTTGTTGTTGTTGTTGTAAATCGTATATATCAATTCCCAATTTAAAAGATTTGTATTCAAATACATTCTTTTTTAAATTGCCGGAGATTTCTTTATTAATTTTATATATCCAATCCACCCAGTCATCTCGTTTTATTGTGTTTTTTTTTACTCGTCTTTTAAAAATTTCCCACTGTTATAATAACTTTTTACAGCGAAGTCACCAAATAACTCATAGTCTTTAGGTTTCAGCAATTGAATTCGTTTGATTTTTTCTATAGCTTCATCAGTGAATTTCTCGCTAAAAGGAACACTTTTTTTAGTGGAAACTTTTTCAATAGAATCACTAGCACCTTCAACGGGGTTATCATCAATATAAATATTACCCATTTGTTGTATTTCTCGCTGAGTTTGTAACTCACCTGAAAGCTGTTTTATCCCCTCCTGAGTTTTTTCAGTCTCTGTAGCAATCTTTCCCAGTACATCAATAATAGGTACTGTTCCTTCTTTTATAGGGATGTCGCCGTATATAGCACGTTCTGTTGCAAGTTTACATCTTTAGTGGCTTTAGTTACAGGGGCAAAAAGCTGTTCGCTCCCAATAGAAAAGTCAGTCTGCGCTTGCTGTCTAAGTTGTAGTTTATCTCGCACGTTATCTCGAATTGGTATAAACTTTTTCAGTAATTCTAACCTCTCACGGGCTAGTCTGGTAGTTAATGCTTCTGATGTCATTATTGGAAATGCTAACGTTTTTTCAATTGTGGGTTTCAATGCTTGCATTTCCAGACTTATCAATCAAACGTCTTATAGATTTCACTTTCAAAGCAATCTCTGACCGAACTTGGTACTGTTCCCCGAGTTTCTTTCTAATTGCTTCAACTATACTAAATAGCCGAATGAATAAATTAATATCATTGTTATACAAAGAAACATTAAACGCTTTATGGATTCTTTTTATCAGTGAATACATTTTAGGTAGGACATATCTTCCATGTTTCAATTATATATCAATTTGTTCAAATTCATTCAAAAGTCTGTCTTCATTTAAAAATTCAGAAAGTGCGATTCCTTGATTTCTTAAATTTGATATTTCTGTGATGATAGATGTAATATCTTGAAATTCCATTTATTGAATATTATTACTAATGTATTTTCTTATCTTTAAAATATTTGTATCAAAGATATTCATATTCCCAACATACCAAAAAAGACAAAAACATATACAATACCTGTCCCTTCCTCATTCGAGTTCCGAGGCAAGGTAGGCATACATTAAAGACTTATACAATACCCTAACCTCCCAATCGAGTTCAAGGGCGGGTTATATGGGCATTAGACGTGAAATCCAAGTGATTTCTTTACAAACATTGAACATATAACATGAATCCTCATTTGGAAACCTCTTTCGCGCCAAACGACGTCAAAGAGGCCCAGAGGGGGGACAGCAAATTCTTGGAACTCATTGAGTGCCTTCGCATTAAATAAGCCCAAGGGCCACAAACATAGATCTCCCAATTGGAAGCTCTAACGTAACAAATGCTATATTAGGTCTTCCGGAAGATAGGTTGTGGGGGGACAGTGCGTTACATGTACTTAATTAACTTAATAAATAAAGGTATTTACAATGAATGAATATTTACAATGAATGAATGAATGAAGGTATTTACAATGAATGAATATTTACAATGAATGAATGAATGAAGGTATTTACAATGAATGAATATTTACAATGAATGAATATTTACAATGAATGAATGAAGGTATTGTATTATTTACAATGAATGAATATTTACAATGAATGAATGAAGGTATTGTAATATTTACAATGAATGAATGATAGGGACAGTACATGACGATACAAACATGAAACGACGGGACAGACTTACTACACCCAATCTACCAATCAAAAGCAACCCAAGAAATTAACCATGGTTGCAGTTAAAAAAAATCAACCACACACCATGTCAATGGCGTGGGAGTTTTGATTGGCATATTTTGCTTCGCTTAAAGCCGCAAAATTTTACGGTTCATATTATATATAATGTGACTAATAATGCAGTGTCAATGTGTACGTGTGTTATTTTTACCACTAAATACTTAATAAATAACATTTCATGGTGTTAAATGAAACTAAATACTTGAATAAAATATTTTTTTAAAGAATACAGCTGTTATATAATAATAAATAATTTTATGTTTTTTCATTAATTTTTATAATGACCGTAATAATAATTTGGATTCACGGCCATACATAACTCTGTCAAATTGTCTACCCTGTACAGGTTTTTCCAACAAAACCCTAACTGCTATTCTCAATACAGTCTTTAGAAACAAGGAACAATAACACAAAACCACGGTCCGTACATGCCTGATACGTATATATACCGAGTTAACCATTAAATACGTGCGGGAGAATCACACATTATTAATTCAATCTAATTTCACATGTGTTTTCTACGTTTATCTCGCACTAATTTACATATCCAGGAACACCGTTCTATCAATATCGAAAGTAGGATAGTCACGTGACGATCAGTAGTAATGAGGGTAAATACGGACAAAAATAAAAAATAAAAAAATATTCTGCTAAAAAAAAATATTCTGCTTTATAGAATAAAAAAAATATTTCATTAATAGTAATTATTGAGAGTCATTTCATGCGTATGAAAACTTTATTCCATGTCCATTTTTCTTTGAGATAGCTGTTTGATAAATCCCTTCAGCAACTTTTCGTATAGAGGAACTACATATTCCAAAATATTTTCCCGCAGCATTCATTGAATGAAAAACTCTTTCTTCATTCGTCGTTGTATCAAATGATTTAACTCCCCTGCGTCTTTTTGAGTATTTCCCTGTCTTTCCTCTTTTTGTATTCTCTCTTTGAGAAATGCATTGTAAATTGGAAATCGCGTTGTTTAAAGGATTAGAGTCAATATGATCAATAACATTACCATCTTTAATCAATCCATTAAATGCTTCATAGACAATTCTGTGAACGTAATAGTGCTTTCTTCCAGCAGCAAATTGCAAGTATCCTTGATTATTAACAAAACAAATTGGCTTTATCAGTCTGTGGTTTCTAACAACATCATCAGCAGATATTTCATAATTAACGAGTATTGGATGTGGTCTGAATTCTTACTCCATTTATATATAATAATACTATTTGTCTAATTCATTATTTGCTTTATTTATAAATTTATTAGTGTAGTCTTGAGGGGTTTTTATGATTTTGTCTTTGACAGAGTCATGGTTAGGGTCAATGATAGCGTTTTTTATTCGTTTATCATAAAAACGTTTCAATTCTCTAAACCGCTTACCTCCACAATTGATACATAATTGTGATTTTCCTCTCACACCCACCCCACAATTAATGCATAGTGCCGGGCCTGTCGAATTATTTCTGACACTCTGTAAGTGATGTCCACAGAAATCATCTCTACACGATTTATTGCATTGGGTTACTGATCCAATCATAAGCCATTTGTAATGATTCATTATATATAAACAAAATTTTCTATTTAAATGTTTGCCTATTTATATGAATGAAGAATTCAAGAGATTATCGGCAATCAAGCCTTGGAAAAATATTAAATTCAATCTTGATAGAACTCTCGAAGACGTACCAAAAGAGAGAATAAATAATAGAAGTCTGATTAGAAAAATACGAGATTGTGTTAATGAGTTTAAACAGGACGGTGCATCACACACCTGGTCAACATTTAAAATTGATGGTGTTGTTGATGCTAGAATGAATGATGAAACAGCAGCTATGATACTATCACAATTTGACAATAAAAGGTATTTTCTCAGAGTGAAATTCATTATCAATTTAGAATCGGGTGATTGGGTCATAAGAGACAAGTTTGAACCAATTCTCAAAGATAGGACAACAGTCATTGTTAGCCGTGATTCCAGACCAGGGCTGTTAACTGGAATTGATAAACCATACTATGAAAAAGCGTATCCAGAAACAGCAATTGTTTTTGGGATGTATCCGTTAAATAAGAAACCTGACATTGGAAAACTAGCACCAATGAAACAGTCAACGTCAGTGGAAAAACCACTCAATTGTGTGGCACTGGGTGTCATAGAACACTTTACAAATGCACTCCTTGGGAATAAATTAACCGATCTAAGACGTAAAAAAATAGATCAATGGGAGCTAACAGTGAAAGAGAACGGAGCAACTATTTCCGATATAGCTAGATTGGAAAAGTCGTTGAGATTTCCGATAACCGTTTCAACGATAACCGGCGAAGTATTATACGAATCGAAATACAATAAAAACGGAGCTCCAATCAAAATTATTGATCATAACAAACACGCATGGACATCCGCGGTTACAATATTCCCGCGAGACAGAACAGTGAAGTATAACCCAGGAGAATTTACCAAGGATGGTATTCTCACTGAAGAAAAATTATTCGATGCTATTGCTAGTTTGTGTAAAAACGACCCTGTATCAGTATGGCTACTTCATAGTTTTGAAGATGAAGAATGTCAATTCAATCAATTTGTAAGACCTAACGGTGAATTGAAAGTCTACATAATAGGATGAAAAATCTAGCAATAAGTCTCAATGAAAACGCTAGCGTTTTTAATGGAAAATCCGACGATTACGAACAGTTACTTACAAATTGTTTTACAATTCCATCGGTTGCAGCTCATTTTGCAAGAAAGAAAAATAATTGGAAACCAACACGAAAAGAGTTTTTACAGGATGTTCAATCCAGCTGTTTGGAATATTATCATGGCGGTCTATGGAACGTTAAGTACAATCGTGAAAGTATGATATCAGTTGATATCGTTGCCTGTTATCCATGAAGTTTTCTAGGATATGGATTCGCTGGTGAGTATTTTAAACGGTTTGGACATCCCACACATGAAATGACTCGCGTTGCTATTAATGGACCACTGCCTGATTTTGATTTGACCGGTTTTGCTCGCGTAGTATCATTTGAATTCGCTGAAGGACTTCATCCGTGTTGTTATGTTTGGATTGGTAGACACATGTCTGAAAGGATGTGGTTACCAATAGTGTTATTGCGATATATGATTGATTGTAGAATGTTAGTTTCGTTGATTGTCAGCGAAGCGATTATCTCATATCGAAAACAAACCAATGTCTGGTTACCAGAACCAGAATGTCTTGATAATATAATCGATAAGTCTAGAAAACATCTTGATGCTGACGAAGAGTACATCATTGAATGGTCAAAAAAGATATTTAATCAACGAAATAGTGAAGCAAAGGATCTCGCCGAAGAATAATCGGTAAATTTACACAAGGTGGAAAAAAATTCAACTTTAAAAGACAATTCTCACGACTGATTATAGATGATGCCGAATACGACTTCGTTATTAAAGATGCAGTAGAGAAAAATAGATACGCAAATTGTAAAACAGCCTTCTTGTCCAATAAAACAAAGTTAGGTAGAATTGTTACTTACAGTGATGGAGAAAGCTCTGCATATCTACATTTGAGAGCTTCTATGCTGGGTTATGCATCTATCAATTTATTTGCAATGATAAATAGATTTCCTAGTATAGCAGTTAGAGTTGCAATTGATACAATGTATGTCGATAAAAAATATATCAAAGAGGTAACTAAATTTACTAATAGCGAAGAGACTTGGGGAACATGGCAAATTAAACGTGAAATACAATGCGATTATTCTGAATCAGCAGACGTTGAGATTAAAAGCAGTTACGTGAAGAACGATAATTCTATCAGTGAAAAATCCGAAGGATTTTCTATGTCTAAAGCACCACCGATATCAGATTCAATTTGTAGATATAAAACAGTTTATTTAAACGGTTGTGGTGGATCTGGAAAGACAACACGTGTGAAAGAATTATATCGAGAGAGAAAGTCCATGATTGTACTCACACCAACCCATAGACTAGCGAGAGAGATAAAACAACGAAATGTTGAAGCTTGCACGTATCATAGTTTTTTTTTTTCGATACAAGGGCGATGCTTGGACTCCTGAGCGAATGGGTGAGAAATTTATTCCTTCGGTTATTATTTGGAATGAAGCATGTACTGTTTCAGAAGATGTATTAAAAATGTTTCTTGATTGGTTATTGCAAAATAATACAAAAGTTATATTGTGCGGCGATCATGGTCAACCACCACCATTTGTTGGTAGAAGTCCACATAATTGGTTAAAAGGATTTGTTGATTATTACGAAGAAATTGATACTGACTATAGAGCACTCGATGAGCAGTTACTTGAGTTTAAAAAACTAATTAGATTACAACCCGATAGAATTCAATGTGAAGTAGTGCGTGAAATAATTTCTGAAACGCCTATGAATGATTTTTGGGAAACATGGAGACCAAATGATTTTGTAGTAGCAAGTAGAAAGATAGTCAGAGACGCACTTCAGAAAAAATTGTTTGAGCTACACAAGAAAAAATTCCCAACGTTTCCAGTACCGTTGTGTTATAGACCATTGGATATACGAAAGCAGAATATTGAAATTGAAATTCCAGGCCAGACGGAGAAACAGATTCTAGTGTTAAATGATATTGTGCTAGTTGATATCAATGCTGTAGAAGATGCATTATGCGCTGATAAATCACCATGGACGCTTGGTTATGTAACAACAATACACTCGTCACAAGGATTGACCATCACGGATACAATTGTTTGGATAGTTGATAATCGCATTGAATGGTCAAATTTAGTCTATCTCGCAGTGTCCAGAGTACGACGAATAAATCAACTACGAAGGATTGTTTTCGATGATGATTTTATTATTTTATTGCAAACGATGATAGCACTGATATTAGCATCATTAATAAAAAAAACTCTCTGGTTACAAACAGCAGGACAAAAAAAACAAAGAGAATTTGATATTGATGCTGAAGTAATAATCGCATTAAAAGAGCAACAGAATAATCACTGCGCCAGTTGCAATTGTATAATGCACTGGCAGTATTCGGATAAGAACCTCGACAATTCACCGTAGGCAGAAAAAATAACAGTCTTGGTCATGTCAGAAACAATGTGATGTTGACCTGTCTTGAGTGTAATAGACGTAACGGAGCTAGTTAAGACCAAATGGCGGTAATTGAGTATCGTCCGGAATGACTTGTAGTTGTTCGCGTGTAAAACCACGCTGAGGTCCAGTTGCATCCAATCTGTAGATTGGAGGTCTACCAGTTGATCGCGTTATGGTTGAAATTTTATGCGTAGTAACACTCCATATAGGATCAGTAGCTCTTCTTTTACCACCTTCAAGTTCTCCTGGTTCGTATAAATATCTCACAGTAACATCACCGAGAAGTGGCTGAGTGCTAACCCGCTGTGGTTGTTTGGGTATATTTTTTTATTGCAATATTTAGTTTCATATTAATAGTTCGAGTAATCTCGTTATTTAACGCTGCAACTACATTCGGTAACCTTTGGACCCATTCACGAGATCGTTTTCCTTGGATGAATTCTTTTGCATATTGATATCCAAATAACCGTTCTGCAAGAGTTCGATTAAATCGTTCTACAATTGCCTGATCACGATGTAACGCAGTATGTCCCCGTTGTATTGTAACATTATGAGTTTTCATTGTTGATAGAACAGCACCTTGAAGCTCTTTGCCAGGATCAACTTGTAATAGATTTGGCCATCTTAGAGGACCTCGTCGATAAATCCTTTTAAATGCAGAAGCGACTTCAGAAGCTGACTTTGTTTTCAATGGTTCTGCTTGTTTAAATCGACTCGCAATATCAACTACAGTTAGCGCGTATTTGTAACCATGGTCATGTGGTAAAAACAATAAATCAGCCTGATGAACTTCATTGGGTACGGTAACATCAAAATGAGAATAATTAATTTGTTTAGGCGGTGGTAGATAAATTTGCCATATAGCTTGTTTGGATAACCAATCTTTCACAGTGGACATTTTCACTTTTGCAGCGTTAGCGAGTTTACTGATTGCTGCTTTACCCCTCCAGTATCCTTTCGGAGAATAATAAATAGATTCCATACTATAAAAACACTAGTGTTTTAATTACCAGCACCTAACACTAATTTGCCTTTCATAGCTGATTTGACCAACCATGAAGCCAATTTTTCTTTAAAGGATTTATCGGGAATAGCATTTAACGCATGAATTAATTTTACATCAGCGAGATTCTTTGTTGCAAATTATTACTTTTATATGCAACATCATGAGCATGACATGCCTTATCAATAGCATTTATCGGATACTCACCAGGCCGGGGCTGATTTTGATCATCAAGTCTGATATCTAATCTCGTTCCGGGACCACAGTAGCTATATCCTGGAATGTGTTTTTCACCGGGGTATTTTGCCCATGTGGTTCCGGTAAGTTTTCCAAGTTTTGCGGCAATATCACCTCCGAGTTGCTTTTTTTTAAAAATCTAAATTTTTTTGTACCACATGTTACAAACTTACCAGTAAGCGCTAGTCTATTGTTTTTAGTTGTAATGGTTGTCGGATCGGTTGTATCAGTACGCTGTTTACATTTAACACAATATAAATCCATAATTTATATATAGCGTTATGAATATAATTGATTTTTTCAGCGACTAAAAGAAGAGAACCGGTGAAACACCACGCAGCTCTTCCGAATTCTATCCGTGCCATTATAATCAGACCATTTGGATCGGGTAAAACACAATTGCTGCTTGATTTGATAATGCGATTTATGAAGTGGGATAAATTATATTTAGTTGCCCCATCCGTAGATGATCAACGGTGCTATGAAGTGCTAAAAGATTATAATGAAAATGCATCAGAAATTAAAGGTGAAAGTGTAATTGACTTTATTACTGATATTAATGATGCACCATCAGTAGAAGATCTCGATGGAGACATAAACAATCTTGTAGTGTACGATGATGTAATGTTAGATAATCAAAAGAACCCTGCTAGAATATTTTCCCGAGGTAGGCATAAAAACACTGATGTGATATATGTCACTCAACGATACACTCAAATTCCAAAAGTGATTCGCGATAACTGCAATATTCTTGCTGTATTCAATGGCGTTGATACACATATGCTATGAAATACTTGGCAGACATGGTGTTCCGATATGGACTTCAATGGATTTAAAAATTACTTTAGTCATGCTCAGTCAGTCCCATATGGATTTATAACAATAAATTTACACGACCCTCGGTCACGATATCGTATTGGACTTGATCAAATATTTGGTTAAATAATTTGTATTATAATCAGCAGCAGGGAGGGCGAGATGACAACATATTTGCGACGTAGATGGCAGCACTTTGAGGGTGGTTATGACAACATATTTACGACAAAATCGCTAAGGCTCCATTTTACAAATGGGGTCTTTATTTTTTTTTTTTTTGGTTAAAATATGAGATTTCGTAGGAAGGCTCCATTTGGCATTCTGAGGCTTTAATCGATTTTGTCGCAAAATTTTGTAGGGTTCGCCCTTCCTGCTGCTCTATAAATAAATAATGACGTGCAACTGCGATGCTGATAAAGATTTATGTCTAGAGCAAAATAAAATTGTTACATATTGCAAGAAATGCGATAACAGATAAATAATTGGAACGGGCATAGATATACAATAAATAAATTGGCAATCTGCCAAAATCGAAAAGTGGTTGGACATTGTCAGGCCATAATATACTGGGCTGTTTAATCCGCTTGATGAGCAACTTGACGAAAATGATAATCAGCTGATAGGACAAGAACCTAACAATCAGGTTGACGCAATAGCAATGCGTCATGATATTTGCAACAGAGATATTGAGCAACCTAGTTGCGAAACAAAACAAAGCTGCGACAAAGTGATGTTAGACGAACTTTGCGAAATGAAACCGACACATATGCGAGAGCGTGTTGTCCGGAGTCTGATACAGATTTTTTTTGGAGCAAAATATAAACTCTGGCTCGGCAGAGACTTATATGATGACCTAACAGTCGAACTAGATAGACCTAAAAAAGGTTTCTGCTACGTAAAGTTGGTCGCAAATGCCGATGGTGACATATGGGCGATAGATTAAGTTGATATGTCAAATCTAGCGCAATTTAACGATAATGTTGTCGACGTTTTTGGTAAATATGCATTTAGCGTAAAGGTTTCGGATAAAATGGGGACCTCAATCATTGACGCGCTAGTGCATATAATAACAGCCACAGAAAGAAAGCCAAACAGAATTTGGCCTGATCACGGAGCTGAAAACACTTTAATGGAAAAACAGAAATAAGATTCATTGTCGAGTGATTTAATCGCACGCTTAAAGAAAAAAATTCATAAGTATTGGACGGCTAAAAACACGAATAAATATATCGACAACTTACAAAATATTGTTGACGAATATAATAACACAAAATAACAAACCCTTTCTGGCAAGAGAAAAATGTCGCCAAAAGATGCTATTGCAAATCCAATGCTAGCTATCTAAACATATATCGCAGACACAAATTAATGTTGGCGATAAAGTTGGAATTTCATTTAATAAAAAAAGTTTGAAAAGAGATTTACTCCGAACTGGAGCGAAGAAGTATTTTTTGATGATAAAGTACTTTTAACAGTACCAGTTACATATTCGCTGAAAGACTTACTATGACAACCCATAGGTAGCCGTTTTTACGAAGAACTTTAGTAAACAGAACAAGATGTACCTGCTTTTGAAAATGATTATTAGAAAGCGTGGCAACAAAAGTTTAGTCAAATGGCGCGGCTATAGCGATAAATTTAATAGTTGTGTACCAACTCGGTCGATTGCATCGATTGAATAATATTATTATAAATTTGATTTTAACAAAATTAAGTGTAATTTTCTCGCATCAATGACAGGCATTAAATTAAATATTTTAACAAAAGTAAAGTCGTATTTTATGTTTCTTTGTTGTCTCGGTAATTTTACGTTTAGAAATGGCCTTATAAGTTGCCAAAATATCTGATGCTCGTCAATGCTAATATTCAAATTTTAATATTTTTTGGCAATGTGATACTTAACATCATATCGACCAGTTATCGGTCTACTTAAATGATTTTGCGAACAACAATATCATCTTCGTTATCGTCATAGTTATACAAAATATCATTTTCAGTATAACTAGCAAATCTGTCGATATTTTTTCATATGACATTTGAAACCGGAACAAAATCTTCCGCATATATCTGAGCTAGTCTCTCGAGTGAGTCCATGATTATAATAGTCCTTTATCTAATTATTGCATAATATGGAAATAAAATATCATTGTAGAGTTAATATATTAAACAAAAAAGAACTAGCTGAAGCAGTTCTAAATTGCTTGCCAGGATATAATTTTTATTTCTTTGACGTTATGATAACATTGGGCGAGTCTGATAAATTTTTGTTAATAGTAGCGGATAAAATAAAACTTGAGACAAATAAAATAATGGCGTTACGATTGAATTCCGTCGACATAATGGAATTTGGTCACAAATGACTTACCAAAAACGATATAGAAACAAACATTAATTATCGTATCTAAAAATAAATCTGTCAAATGTCACCTTTGACGTTGCTGAACTTGTTCTGCCATAGGCAACATCTATTACTGATTTGCACCAAATTTTAAGATATTTTCCAGCAGGTATTCTTGATTTAAATTTCATTTCCTCTCTAGTTTCAAGATTAATTGAAAATATTTGTTTGGCATGATATTTAAAATTATTACCACCATCAATTCCACGTTTAATGTTTTCTTGTTGTGCAACCAAATCAAAATTTTTCAAGATAATTATCAGTTTTAATTTTAATCTATCAATAAATAAACCAACTGGAATAGAGCCATTTAAACTTTCGTAAATAAATCTGACTTTAATGGATTTAATCAGTGTTTGATCCAAGTACCATTATGTGTAAATAACCATCAATATTCAACTTCCAATAATTTGTTTGTTCTTATATGACGAATACTTCCTTTATCGTTAGATTCGTACAAATCAAACATTGAGTGAGGTTGAACTTCATATTGTACTCCTACTTTTTATATTAGCATCAGCAATTACACAATTTGCTCGAAATATTCGCTGGAATATTGCCAATAAACAAAGTATAAATAAAATTTTTCCTAAACATTCCAATTCTTTTTGCACCTTTCACTGAAATTAAGATTCCGGCCAGTGTTGGTACGCCAAATGCCTGCTAGGTTGATATATTGATAACAGAACCTAATGCATTTCCAGCATATAAGTTGTATTTTGGATGCACATATCTCTAATTAAAAAAAATTAAAATTTAATTTTAATGAAAATTAAAATTTAAATTAAATAAACAATATTTATGCATCTCTCTCTCTCTCTCTCTCTCTCTCTCTCTATATATATATATATATATATATATATATATATATATATATATATATATATATATATATATATATATATATGTGTGTGTGTGTGTGTTAGTCTATGCAGTTTTGTTATTAAGCAAATAGTGAAAAAAAGATAATCTATAATCTATAATCTGCTATTATACATTTTTTATCTTTATTGATATTTCAAAACCTTCACACTTCACATGTATAGAGTAAAACAAGTAATGTACTATGATCCGAAAGATGCAACAGTAAATCAGTAGTGTATATCAAGGTTTGGATTTATAGATAAATTTAAATGTATAACCAATCGTTTCAAATATGTTAAAGTTGCATTAGAATCTTCACCCTTTGTAAAAAGATAACACACATGTAAATACAATCTCCGTAAATGTAAATAGCATGCTCACCAATAACGCATAAAATGTGGGGAATTCCCATTCTTCCTTTCCGAAAATACCAAGCACAATAGTACAGGTGTATGAATAATAAATTCTTGGTACATGATTAAGTTCGTACATTGAATTATTCTAGAAAAAGACATGACATGCATTCTTTTGGCATGATAAAGCTATTTTAGGTTTCGCAGAAGGCAAACATCCTAATCTTAATAATAATTTTGCTTATGACTAAATTAATTCGTTGAGATAGTGTCTTTGAATTCAATAAAATCACGATTTGAAAGTAAGCTGTTTTGAATATAATTATCATTCACACAATATCAGCATATTGAATGATGCTGAGTATAATCTTTTTCCCTGTGAAGTTTTTATAGAGTTTGTCTGTATATGGACTAATATTTTCCCCCTCTCTACACACACACGTACGAACGCACGCACATGCACACAGAGGATTATGAGCGTCCTATCTACATAATCATTTCTAAGAATATGATCTCTGACTACATCCCCGCAAAACAAATTTCTAATAATATTACTACATGCAGATAGCACTTTTATCAATCGACCTATATTCTCAGTAAAATTGAGGAATTTTAAGTACTTTCGTTTTCCGTATATTTGTTATGAGTCGTTTATAGTACTCAAAGCTAGTTTAGTTTTCGGTGGATAAACCAAGCTTGTAAATATTTAAAACATTTTAACATCTGGAGATTGCTTGCGTTTAATATAAAATTATCGGCTTCGCTGACTCATACCTCCTGCTTTCAGATTTCTGTTTCGACGTGTATGGTAAATCAGTATATTAAACACATTGACTTCGCTTCAGACGTGCAACTTTGCACAACCACCTCGCCCTCTTTAAACATCCTTAGCTTCTGCCTCTAATATATTCATATAAACAGCAGAATTATTTGAAACTTTTCCTTTAAGTGTTCCAATTTACTCACAGTTATGTCACGTAAACGTACTTGTCTTTGTCAAAAATATGATTATATTTTGAAATATTCACTTTCCATACATATCATTTGTTTTCAGAATACCTGGCTTCATTTATCGTTATGTAAATTGAAGGGTGTTTTAAAACAAAACTTGTATATACAACAATATGGTTAGACAACACTTTTACACATTTTCTGGTTTAATGTCTGATAAAAGCTTTCTAAATTCTTGTTTTAAGACTACAATTTAATCTGTCTGTAGTAAAAGCTTTGGTCCTAGAGTAAGTGGGAAAGTTCTAAAATTTATTTCCGTCATTGCAATATATATTTGCTGGTTTTCGATCATTATAGTAGTCTCTAAACTCATCCTTCACTACATTTCTCTTCGTGTTGTTACACGGCACCTATCACTGTATATGTGCTATTGTATCTTTGATTGCATATTTGTTATGGCTGCATGTCAATAGCATCTGTTTGTAATTGGTCATCGACGCGACTAACATATACCTTTCTGTTCTTAACTCTTTACCTAGAATTGCTTATGACATATGTATGTAGAGTGTTTAGTCAACCATTCTTTCTATTCAGATTAATTTATAATTCGTTATTTCTTGGTTTGTTTGTGTTTTTTCTTTTTAATCTTTATATCTGTTTACATTTGTTAACACAATTAGTTGATATTTGTGTAAGGAAAATACTAGATTTGTGATAGTAGTACAGGTGTCTTGAATTTTATTCCTTTAAATATTAAATTATTGCTGTCAAATGTGCTCCAATATAATCAAGTCTATTGCATATGATGAACTGACATTTATATATTCAGACCATTTATATAATTAAACTATGTCTGTATTTAAAAATTATGTATGCAAGTTTAAATACCGCATTTTCTAATTTCTCAACAGCGTAACAATCAAGGAAAACAAAATTAATCATTCTGCTTCTACTTCCTTTTTTGGCATGTGGGAAATTCGCATTTAAGTTTCAGTAAGCGTGACACTGAAATTACTAGTTTTCTTGAGCATCTCATAATATCCAAAATGGTGAGTTTGGAGCCAGGAATCAACATTTATTTTATGTTTCAAAACTAATAACTACATAAGACTACAAAAACAAATTGAATTTTCAATAAAACAAAGTACACAATGACCATCAATTAATACTGGCATGAATGACAAGGAAAGCAAAAATCAACAAAAACCTGAGGCCAGAGTTTCTGGAAATAAGTTAAGATGCATACAAGGTGAATTAGCCCTCTGCAGAATTAAATGTTCCTGTAAATCACATGACTTGCAAATTTCAAATCATATTGTTGGGATCATTCTAGTTTCATACTAAGAACGAACAGAGAAGCGTAACATTGCATGTATACCTATGTACAGAGTCGATTGCAAAGGGACGGTGATCCAAAATAAAAAATATAATCCACTTTAATAAACGACTTACATTAAAAATTTACAAACTGAGTGCAATATTGTGTATTTTTAAAAATGCAGAAATAAATAAAATAACATTGTCGTGGTAACCCTGAGTTCTTTTAAGGACCAGAGTGTGTGTGTGTATGTATGTGTGTGTTTGTATGAAAGTAATTCGTGAAGATGACAACCAACCCTCACCCTGAGTTCTTTTAAGGATCAGTGTGTGTGTATACGTGCGTGTGTGTGTGTGTGTGAAAGTAATTCGTGAAGATAGCGACCTACCCTCACCTTGAGTTCTTTTAAGGACCAGTGTGTGTGTAGGTGTGTATATATATATATATATATATATATATATATATATATATATATATATATATATATATATATATATATATATATATATATATATATATATATATATATATATATATATGCGTGTGTGTGTGTGTGAAATTAATTCGTGAAGATGGCGACCTACCCTCATCTACGAAATTACGCACTGGACACACATTGTCACAATAATTTTGATGAGAAAACAGTTCAACTACTTAAAATGAAAGCAATTCAGCACGTAATACAATATGAGTCATCGTAGTTTCAACGTAAATCCAGGTAAATTCCCAAACTTTTTTTCGAATAATATTTTATGACGTCTTGACTATAACCTTATCGACTGCTTATTTATATTATTTTAAGCTTATATTATACATCCTTAGAAACAAGGAGTTAATCATGGGATCCACTTTGCACAGGTATGTATGTTCGCCTACATATTTGTACCTATACATCTGGCTCTCAGTCCTTCTGTGATGTGTTCTATTTCATTTCAAGATATTTTAAACAATTCATGGCTTTTTTAGTAATTGTTCCTGTATGTTTCGCACGTGAATCACGCTTTACTTAAGAGAAGATTGACATGATGGCTACACAAATACTTTCAAAGCTTTATGTTAAAAATGTTGTTCCATAGATTTTTATTCTCTTTACGCCTCACAGATCGTCCCTAGCTAAATACGAGAACCTTACTATAATGTGTGATCTAATAAAATATGAATTTTTATACTGAATGGTAATTTGTACATAACTTTACCTACATCTTTAAAGAAAGAATCTAACAACTAAATGATGTCCTATCAGCAATGGTTTATTTGTCTTATAAGAACATTAGTTAAACAAAGATATGATATTAGAGATTATAATAATTCAGATTGTCAGTTAATTGAAATTTTAACATAGGTATCTTGGTAATTTGGCATACGTGGTCGTGCTGCTAGAAGGGATATGGGGATACCAAATGTTTCAGGAGATTATTCCCAATGGAGAAATAGTCCCTCATCCATGCAAGGCGAATATCTGGCGAGGAGTGGGACACAAGATGGTATTGGGAGGAGGGGAGAGAAACCAATTTGGCCTTGATTTCTCTACAGCGGGAAAGGTAACAAACGCATGTATTATAAATGCAAAGACTTGATACTATTTTTCTCAAATGATTAAGATGCTGATTGTCCAATCAGATGCAATAAATTATACTTTCTCTCTACTTTGAAGTACATTTTATCACAACACTATATTACTATAGCGAGAAGATAAAAGTTATAAATTTAAAGCAATTTATGCAATTCTCTTTACTTTTTTCTTCAACGCTATAACGAGTCAAAAGCATTTTCACAAGTGACTATAAAAGATAAAAAGAAGAAGACATAAATATTAAATCAAACTGAACAATGAAACAACAGAGAAATACGATATATGAACTGAATTTTAGGATATCATCTTGTCTGCACATAGGAATGTTTGTATTAAATACCATATTATTGCAGATTTAATATAAAAATATTTTTGCATATCGGCAAAGATTCGAACATTTTATGGTTTCCTGGTTACAGCAATGGACAAAAGCTCTATGTCAGCTGGACTCTGACGGAGATGGTAAAACAAATGGAGAAGAACTGGGTGATCCACACTGTCTCTGGACTAAAGGGCAAAGTCCCTCCAGGTCATCAGGGTTATCTCATCCAGGTCAATTTTAATGCTTATAATAATATTGTAATATTATTGCTAATAATGATCATGAGAGTAATATCAGAAATATTAGTAACGATGATAATGAAGATGATATAGGTGAAAGCGGTGGCAAAACAGAATATAAATAAAAATAATAATAATAATTATATATATATATATATATATATATATATATATATATATATATATATATATATATATATATATATATATATATGAGGATGCGAGCCCGTAATTATTATTTTAGTATCATTACTAATATTATTATTATCAGAATTTTTATAAGATAGTGAATTATATTCTCATATATCCGATTAAGCATTTGAAAAACCCTGATCGATTGATTCCATTTAACTGTGGCGCATACAGTTTTAATTTACATGATCGTTGATATCCAATGTAAAAAAAAAACAAACAAAGGTAATAATTCCAAAATGTGAGCCGGTACTATTCGACTGTCTATTGTAAAATTTAAAGTAAACGACCTTTTCAAATTGATGGAAATTGGCACTTACCTACCATACCACTTTCTCCATTTTCCATCAGTAAATTTCCTACTTGGCTCTCTCTCTCTCTCTCTCTCTCTCTCTCTCTCTCTCTCTCTCTCTCTCTCTCTCTCTCTCTCTCTCTCTCTCTCTCTCTCTCTCTCTCTCTCTCTCTCTCTCTCTCTCTCTCTCTCTCTCTCTCTCTCTCTCTCTCTCTCTCTCTCTCTCTCTCTCTCTCTCTCTCTCTCCATCAATCAACTGAACCTTCTAGTTTAACCCTATCAATTTAACATATTACGTTGGAACAAACGAGATTTAATATTATCATTAATAAGCAAATATTCTTTCTGGTCTTACCATTCACCCCTACCCACACACACGAACGCACGCATGCACATTCAATTACACATATAAACATACAGAATGACATAAATGTAAACGGAAAGGCTTAACATTTCGAAATTCGAACCCGTGCCGTAAGTAATGGAGCGAGGGCAAATACCAAGAGTGCTAAATTGGACCCTATTACATTCCTTTCAAGGGTATCAGTGCATCGCCGGTTAGATTGGGGTACTGGTGCATGAAAGCATAGTTATATGTGCCGTAATCTTGCCTGCAATGTAATGTTACCCACATATGCATATATATATATATATATATATATATATATATATATATATATATATATATATATATATATATATATATATATATATATATATAG
>JAEAOA010000109.1:32500-72500 GCA_016746295.1 Potamilus streckersoni
TTATGAAAAGTAAATGTTGCGTTCTGAGCGCTATTTTTCTAGTTTTCGAACTCAATGTATATAAAGCGAGGTACCAATAGAAGCTACATGTAATCAATAGCCTAACACTGGTAGACATAGAACAGTATTGTAGCGCCAAAAACAGTCATAAAAATTTAATTACTTAGAGAGAACCTATAAAAAAGTTGAAAACACCGATACAAGTTTAGGAAAATTTCAAAAAAGCAATTCAACGTATATGGTACAGTCAATAAATACAGAAGTTAAAGTCGAAAATTACAAAAAAACAATTTCATATTGATATTACAGCAACGTGGTCGAAA
The DNA here is from genome assembly GCA_016746295.1 of Potamilus streckersoni. Classification (NCBI taxonomy): domain Eukaryota; kingdom Metazoa; phylum Mollusca; class Bivalvia; order Unionida; family Unionidae; genus Potamilus; species Potamilus streckersoni. Next base: position 32,824 of record JAEAOA010000109.1, read on the forward strand.
TCGAAGTATTTAATTACTGTATACAGTGTGTTCCTACCCTTGGATAAGTTAATAATTAATGACAAACTTTGGTAATATTGCACAAGAAAAACATAAAGTTGCATGTTCAAACATTGATATCATTTTAGATTCGGATACATTGAAGAATATATATATATATATATATATATATATATATATATATATATATATATATATATATATATATATATATATATATATATATATATATACAAAGAATTGTAAATATATGCCAGACAGAACAGACAGTGCTATCCCTGGATTCTTTAGTAGAATCTTGATAATAGTGGGCAGAAATAATAGTTTAATACAAACAATGCTATCATACATGTTAGAGAAATTAAATTCGTACTCTACCGAGTTTCGAACCCATGTGTGTGTATATATATATATATATATATATATATATATATATATATATATATGAATAGTGAGCTTTCCTGATCAAGTGGGTACTATATTTTTGGCTCTCATAAAGCAAAACCAGTCTGCTCAGTCAGAAGTATCATTCATAATCTGTCCTTCATTGAAATATATAAACTAACAGAAATGTCAGCATATTTGATACCATGCAAAATACTGTTTTCTTAATTGCAGGTATACATCAACGAATTGAGGTATGGAGGAATGGAAGTAAGGTGCAAAACGTTACTTTTGACGAGAAATACATGTACGATAACCCAGTGATTTATCGGTACGTTATTAGTGGAAATGCGTTGCGTAACACAAACATAAAAGTTTTGCACACATTTAATGTAAATATGACATACGTGACTACAAAGCAAAAAATAAATAACGCTGTACTTTACCTGTATCTAGTATATGTTTATTTAATGTGTGCCATTTTATATACTCAATGACTTACTTGAAAGAACAAGAACGGTATACATGTGGTTTCATGAAGTACGAACGTAGATCAACTTGTCAGAAAGTTTAAACTTATGCACATTCGAATTACAATTATTGGGAAGATCGAAATGAATGTTGTTTCACAGATACAATTTACACAATTTTTGTGAAAGCTAATATTTACTATACAGGACGAATTGAAATTTGGAGATAATATAATATTAGCGAAAGGTTAATTTTACAACAAAGATACAAAAATTTCTTTGTTATTATGTTGCTATCGGCAAAATTTTTAGCGACGTTTTTTTGTATTTTTATAGCCAATTATTGTGACTTTGTTAATTTTTAATGAGAAACACTATATTATCATACATGAAAGTCGGAGCGTCATTAATCAAATATTTTTGGGTTGCGTTTCCAGTATGAATTATACTGTTATTTTCCAATGATATGTCATCAGAGAATGATTGATATTATTTTATTCCTCCATTTTCTGAAGATGTTAAGACAAAGTAACAACCTAATACATATATTAATATAGTTACTAAATAAATTACAATATAGTTCTGCTTTGAAAAAAATAACATCAGAAATAGATATGCTTCAACATTTGAAAGTAGAACTGCACGAAAGCAAAATATTAAAAATAGTATCCTAATCGTTTTGTAGTCCAGTACAAATATTTCATTCCTTGTATTCTGTGTATGTTTCCTATTGAATCGAGTATATAGCATCCTTTATCTTACTGAAGTACTTGGTAGAGAGTCTGATCACATTGATCCATGTCTGATATTCCAAACGTTCTGAGATCTAAACCACCAAGTAGCATACTCTGTATATCATAATCGATCTGATCACAAAAAAAATTATATTGCATTATTATTATTAAATGTATTAAATTTATCCTGCAATGTTATATATTATCAATGGTAGCAACTTAAGAACACACATTTAAACTCATAAACCATATATTGCAAAACGTCACCAATTATTACAATCTGCAGTGCATTTTGAACATTTTTATATAACAGATTTGATAACCCAATCGAAGTTAGACCTGGTGATGAACTGAGAACGACCTGCATCTTTAAGTCAACCTCTCGATACAAAACGACTACTTATGGTATGGACACCTCGAAAGAAATGTGCCTCGCTATCATTGCATACTACCCAAAGGATAACTTTGCTCTAGCTACCTGTCATCAATGGAACAGCATTTCCACTTGCGACTGGGAAAAAGATGTGATTCAAGGATGTCGGCATAAAGACATCCTCAATATCACAATTCCTGAGTCTGCAGCCATCTATAGATCTGTCACTGAGAATTGTGCCCCACTTGGGAAATGCCAAAAGGAATGTGTTGGGATAGTAAAGGAAACAAAACAACACCCGTGTTTCCAAGGAGACATGGACAAACTTCAGCGCATGAAAGCTGTGACTACACAAGATCCTGCACTTAAAAATAAGCTCATGGATTTTTTTGCCGCTCTAGATTCATGCAACTTTGAGTTAGCGTTAGAGGCGAAAGGTTTGGACGATTTGAATACAAGCTGCACGACATCATCGGATGGAATCAAAGTTTGTTCTAGAGCTGGACCTGTCTTTACGATTCAACCTTTACTACTGTTTTCCTCGTTTGCATTCCTGAAATTTTTATGAAAAGATATAATCGTTCGAAGGTGAAATAATAGTAAATATTTTTGGGTCCTTTAAACAATCATAATTGCATCAATATTATTAGCTTTTTGATTATATTATAATGATTCCTTGCAGACGTTTGTGGTGTTAGAAATATTTATCTAAATAAAAATTTCTCTCTAATCATAGTAACATTTCGCCAAGATTAGTCCAGTCATTAAACTAAATGATGCAATTCTTGGTGTTCTGGTGTTACGGTGAATATATGTCATATTAATATTCAACTTGCAAGGCTCAATAGATCCTTTTTTGTATTTATGTTCACACAGATTGAGTTTATTCTGTACCTTGGTCTTTACGAATAGACTTAACCTTTTATGACTTGCAAGTTTCTACAGATCCCAGTTTCCAGTCCGGCAAGGAAATACACTCGTACATGTATATACAGTGTGGCACCACACTCGCCCCTTCCCTCAAATATATATATATATATATATATATATATATATATATATATATATATATATATATATATATATATATATATGTATATATATATATATATATATATATATATATATATATATATATATATATGTGTGTGTGTGTGTGTGTGTGTGTACGTATGTATGTATGTGTGTATGTGTGTATGTGTGTGTTACGATGTAATTTTTAGGCACTTTCCGAAAGTGTGATTTTCAGAGTTGTGAATTAAATTCATATAATTTTAATGAAAGCATGATTTTTGGAGTTGTAATTTGAATTCGTATGATTTTAATAAAAGTTTTATTTTTGGAATTGTAATTTAAATTCATAAAAGAAAGAAAATTATTGTTAGAATTTTGGTGTTAACAGATTCTAGTATGGTGCCTTTAACAAATCCAGAATAACTACAGCTATATATTGTAAAACATGTATTCACTGTATATTGACGCTCTACGCCTGCTTCATTGAAAGACAACAGATGTTTTTTTTTTTTCATATAAAACCATCATCATTAGAAGCTATGATTCCCAGACATTGACGTAAGCAAAAGCTAGTCAGCGTCTGAGTGTATAGGGAGCAGATTCTTACGAAACGAGTTACCGTTGAAGTATGGAAGCATGCGTTATCCAGGGTTAAGTGAAGCTGGAAATTGCAAGGCATTCCCTATTATTTTAAAGCTGACATCTCCCAGAATATGTACCACTATATATACCTTACGCTCTCACGGCTTCATCATGAATTGCTACTATAGACTTAGACCCTTGATTTATTGTTTTACAGGTAAAAGGAATGTAATTAGAGATTTTTCTGCGTATCAAGCAGTAACACATTGAAAGATTGTTTCATCTCCCTCTGGAAAGATTGTAGCATGTTGTTGTTATTTCTACTATAAAATGTGAAAATTTTAAATATAGTGAGTATCATATTGTTTAAATTTGAATTTGTGTTACTTTAGAATATTAAGCATGTTTATTTTGTAGAAAGGGTTTTGCTACCAACATCATGCTAAAAACAATTTATTTAGAAATAAAATACCTTCGAATACTAAATATTATTCTAGTTTAATATTGAAAATAAATTGATTTAAAATAACCATGGTATTAATTTGTAGTATTATACTCTTGAGCAGTTTTGCACTATTGGCAATTTATTTGGCTTTTAATTTTGAAATGCCAAAATTACAGAATTGTGAGAAATTTGTTACCTCTAATTAAACAAAACATTTTTATTATATATTTTAAACGAATTGTGTGTCATTTGTCTTCTATATCTAATGTAGTTTTGCTTAATTTTAATAAAGAATTCCTGCCTTAGACTTAGACGCTTGACTTCCTGTTTTCTAAATCGATTCTAGTACCTCATATTAACTATGTAACAACTATAATCGCTAGAGTGACACAGCCTAAAGGAGGCTATAATGACCCCTCTCTCTCTCTCTCTCTCTCTCTCTCTCTCTCTCTCTCTCTCTCTCTCTCTCTCTCTCTCTCTCTCTCTCTCTCTCTCTCTCTCTCAATCCATCATCTAGTGAGTGTGAAATGTGAAATGACATTATGTATAATAAACTGACTATCGTAAAATGGGTTAAATTACCCAATAACTGTGTGAAAAAGAATTATTATGTTTTACCATTATATATATATATATATATATATATATATATATATATATATATATATATATATATATATATATATATATATATATATATATATATATATGGGAAGAAAGAAACAAAGAAAGAATGGGAAAAAAGGGCATGAGCTAAAGTTGTACCCTGTGGGTTTTTGTTTAGAATCTTGCCTGGCTAAAATGTTCCCAAATTTTAAATCCTAATATCTTAACCTTTCTATTGTCCCTTCTGGAGCTATTTAGCAGGTGTCAGTTGGTATCAGACCATATTGAGCTCCATCGGTATGTTGCGTAAGCCTGCAAACAGGGTTTTAATTCTGAGGTTAGTTCCTTGTGAAAATACTAGTCCATTTATCAGCATTAAATTTTAAAGATTTAAAATGTCTATTAATCGGTCTTTTTTGTGAGAGGAGGTATCAATGAGACCTGTTGAGAAAAGGGGAAACAAATGGGGCATCAATTAGACTGAAAATAATATTCTTGCTTTGATTCGAGCATAAACAGGACTCCTTCAATTCATTATATTAGATATAAAAATGATTTTGAAGTAAGATGAGAAAATATTCTGCTTCGATAAGCAATCTTAGTCCCAACCAAAACCACAAGAAATGGAAAAGGCTCTAAATACTAACCTTAAATAATTTCTGCCTTTGATAACAAAGCAGTTCGTACGTATGTTCATTGGTTTGTATTTTAAGATATTTGCTTTGTTGAACTATGCTGATTAGTCCATAATTCCATACACGTCTGCGTACATTGTTGCTAAGGTGGACCAAATTAAATTTTCATGTGCATTCTATGCAACCCATTACTTCAGTGGATAATAGTGCATTGAAGATAACATGTTTTGTATTTTCTTTAGGATAAGCGTAGCATTATATGCACTGTAAAGGTCTTTTATTAGTCTATACTTTACCCAACTACCTTCCTTATATTTATACTCGCTTGCATACATTGTATCAAACCTTACATGTTTTAATGTATAGGAATGTAGATAGGTAAACATGTAGGTAGGTGACGCTGCAGTATAGAAATCATTAACCTTATTCATTTAAATTCTGCACCTACGGGCCCTATTATTTATCGGTGTTTGGTAATGCTCCTGTATTGCCAGTTATTAATATTTTTATTGAATTTTATGAAAAATACTTTATATTATGAGACAAAAGTTTGTAATGCATACGACACTCTTTTGTAGCACCAAACTTACGTCATTAAATCTTGCACATAGTGAAGCCGTAAGTTATGTTATATCCGATCTTTAATGAAGAATATTAAAGACTGGAGTACCCAACGAACAGCATTTGTCACCTTAACTTCTGTTTAGTTAGAATAGGCATCGTGACGGTCACAAACGAACTTTGTCCATCTCAACTAAGTATTTACAGCTCATTCAGTTGGCATTATACAATATTTACAGTCGTTGTTTGTTGGTTCAGTACATGCACCCGTTAGTTTTTTGTTGTGATATGAAACTCGGTACTGAGTACCACTTCTTGGAATGCAAAGTGACAACAAACTTACCTAAATGATTTATTATAGGAAAACCTAATATAGTGTTGAGATAAGCTTTTGTAATTTGTTGCCTGCGTGGTTTGAGTGTCTGAAAAAGACGCGTTCCCAAATATACGTGCACAGAGAGAGAGAGAGAGAGAGAGAGAGAGAGAGAGAGAGAGAGAGAGAGAGAGAGAGAGAGAGAGAGAGAGAGAGAGAGAGAGAGAGAGAGAGAAAGAGATGTATACATATATGTATTGAATGCAATCTCGACAGTATTGTATATGAGACAATGTAAGTGCACTAATATATTCCTTAAACTTTAAATGCAATTCCTGTGTTATGGTTCATTTCCCTTATATCCTCTACAGAGTTAATGTCAGTTTACGTATATTGGAAAGTCACTGCATTAGTCTACCTACTTCCAATCCAGATACTTATATTTCAATCAGTCATCGTCTTACCCACTCATTCTATCAACCTATTTCTATCTCTTTGTCTGATAATGTATGTATGTATGTATGTATGTATGTATGTATGTATGTATGTATGTATGTATGTATGTATGTATGTATGTATGTATGTATGTATGTATGTATGTATGTATGTATGTATGTATGTATGTATGTATGTATGTATGTATGTATGTATGTATGTATGTATGTATGTATGTATGTATGTATGTATGTATGTATGTATAAAGACTATGATAGTGGCTACATGATACTAATACAAATTATGTTCTAACATTGAAAAATAGGAAATACATACACACACTTAAAAATATACAAACTTTCGAAGATAAATTCCTCCAAATAAATGTGAACATGAACTAATAACAGATAAAACCAAGCAGATAAATTAGTTAAAAATCTGGAAATTGTTTAAATATAAAAACATTTAATCTAAAAAAAATCAATTCTTAACATATACTGTCACCTTTCTATATAACTTGAATATTAAGTGCACTACAATGTTCCTGATATTATTTGATCATAAAGTTCCTTAATCGAAATCACATAAATGAAACATTAAAAGAACCTCAGTCTCTTCGATTTTTTTCTATAAAACAATAATGTCACTAGAGTAATGTAATAAACTCACTGTAATTTATAGTGATAAGATATGCTATTGACTGATGCATGCTGTTTTTAATTATATGTATAACCTTCTCCTAGTCAATATTACGCTATCTTCAACATTTTAATTCAGACGTCAGACCTCAAACCCATAAGGCAGCTAATCTGCTTTTACCCTACATGAACGACAGCCATAGGACTATTACTCATCTATACTGTTTATGCCCTACAAAACCCATAACCAAAATAATATGTATACAACATTATTTTCCAGATGAGTGTGAACTGCCATTGCGAAAAAAAATATATTTGGTTCGATGTTGAAAGTAAAATAGCAAAGTAAACAGTAGATTTATTGACTTAATCTTTTCGAACTTTATTTGAACAAAGCCCTTTCCACGAACAGAAAGCTCTAGCCATTTGCTTAAAAGAAACTGAAGGATTATTGATTGATTTGTGCACTAATGACTAACACTAACCTGACAACCCATAATGTATGACTGCGTATTTAAAGTCAACGCGGAAAAGTAAACAAAAGTAGTGAGTTTTGGGTCAAACAAATTCATTTGTGTCAAGAACAAAACTGAAGATTAAACTACTACTGATGCTTCTACTAAACTAAGATTTAAAACATATTATATGTGACCTTTTAAATATCAAAACGAAAGCACATCTCAAAAAAATGTATTCAAAGATATTTTCAAAAGATAATATTTATCAGAAACACAGTAATGTTTGGTAATGTAAGGTGGCAAAGTATTATTATAATTGTATGGAGTGAATCATAGAATAGACTAAGGCAACTTTCTCGAAAAGGTACGTTTGTAAAATTCCCCAAGTTTTCTTAGAATAAAGGTCGATCGATAGTAGTGCTATTATCATGCAGGATGAGTTTGCACAGGTTTGTGTGCTGTGGTCTTGTAATCGGAACATACCCTAGCAACGCGTGGGTTAATAGGAGAGATACTACCCTGTTATCTATGTTTCTGTTTTAAGAATTCAAATCGAACATTATCTTGAATTTGGTCAAATTTGTAGTTTGTGTGGTAATACAATTTATAAGAAGAGAACACAAAGAGTAAGACTTGTAAAATGTAATACAAAGTGGTGATGGACAAATGAAGACAGTGACAGCACATTACAAACTGTATCTTTTATTAAAACGCACATAGGGGTCTAGCAGCGCCAATTTGAATATAATAAGAGTAATTAATTACTACCATACATGCTAGTTGTTAAATTGTTGATAGTTTTGTTTGTGTTATAGAATCTAGAAAGATATTTATGTAATTCTGACACTGGACTTTGAACCATTAAACTTAACAGCATTGCACTTTAAAGAGAAAATGAATGAACCCAAAAGGAAATTTCATAAGCCTTCAAAGATTTATTGCGATATTAAAAGGTTAGAAAGTTGTTGTTGTTGTTGTTGAGCTTAACGCCATTTTGCAGCACATGATAGGCTATTCATGGCGGCCAGTATTGATGATGGAGGAAGAAACTGGGAAATCCGCGGAAAGAACCACCGACCCACGAAAAGCTATTGGCAGGCCTTCTCACATATCCACATTGGCCGACTCGAACACAGAAAGAGAGACAGACAGACTGAGAATTCCCTTATTGTGTCGAGCAGCTCCAATCAAATGATATCGGTTTGAGGAGAGATTATTAGTATATTATTTGACACAGTCTAGCAGTTTGATATTTAAGGGTTAATTATTTCAAATACAAAATAACAAATCTGAATAAAATAAACTACAAAGTCACCCTTCACAGTTGCACACTAGAAACTGAAATTTAGTTAGTACAATTGTTTATAACTTTTTTATTTTCAAATCGTAAAATTGTTCTGTTAAAAAGGTTCGACTTTCCAAGATTGTATTTAATTCAATGGAATTATGTGAAGAGTTATAAATGCATTATCATCAATCTGAACAAAACCAAATAATCAGGAAGTATTATTGTCATTCAGGCCAGGATCTCTAAAAGTTTAAAATCTGGGTGACGCAATACATGTATATCACTTTGTTAGGAAGAATGTCCTCGAAAGAGAAACTAGTCTGTCATTGGTCTTTTTAGCAACAAACGAACGAACTAATGATTTTCTTTCGCTTCCTTCGTTAATTATTTTTTAAAGATCGTTGGTTCACTTTAAGCACTAAATTAAAACCTTAAAAACTCTTCACTTATGATAATTTAAAAGAAGAGTTTTACTGTCATTGTTCCACAATTATTCTGTACCGGGGATGGGTGGTGGGTGGGTGAAATTATTCATCTTACTCAAATCTATGTCTACTGGAAATCTTTCTTATGTACCCACATAGGCCGATTCCATGACCTAAACCCACGCAGTAATCCCTAACGATGAGTCTTTAGACCACTGTGTCTTTCAAATCTATGATATCGCAAAATAATTGTACATAGTTTCTAGACTAAAAAAAACGCAATTTAGTCCTTGATTTATGTTAGTAACTTGTGATAAATACAGTTATTTTTAGTCATAACTGGTAAAGAATTTGTCTCAAAAAAATAAATAAAATTAAATTTTCTCGAATTTTACACTACGTTAGGTCCAATGGAATCATCATTGTATTTATGTAAATAGATAAACGATATCGCACCAACTCGGCGTGAACCAGACATGTATTAGTTTTTTTTATGCACTTGAATTACAAAATATTGATAAATGTAAAGTAGTGGAAATGAGGGTTTTGGCCCACCACCTTTTTTTTTCACTCCCACACCTCCTCCCCCCCCCCGCCACACCCCTCATTTCCCTTTACTACTACTATGTAGACAGATATTTTGTAACCAGACAAAACAACAGGTGTTGGAATGCCATAAGCTCTGTCAACAGAAGTGACGAATTTGTTAGAACAGCGTATGTGTGGAATATGATTATTCTAAAGACGGCAAATAGATTTTTACCACAAATTTTTTATCAGATAACAGGATGAAAATTAAACTGTGCATTAGAACGTTTCAGTTAACAAGGTGGAAATTAAACTAGCATTAGAATGAAAATGATATTATTTTAGTTATATTATATCTTAAGTTTAGATAAAATTTTATGTTACTCATATTTTTTGTGATATTTTTTTTCATACTTGCTAACCCTCATTGGTAGAATGTCTGTTAACATATTGTCAATAATACGAAATTCACGTAATAAATCATCCATATTATATTTAACTCCTCGTAGGTAAGACCGGATCTGATCAAGTAGTTTCTTGTAAGTTTTAATTGATGTTAAACAACCATGCTTCTTTATCAAAAGTCTTGGTTCTACTTTTACACGCCGCTGTAAGTGAAACACCAATACCATAGGATATGATTAACAAAAAAGGATTTAATGATACCCCACTTGAAATTATACCAGAACTGGTCATTAACAAGGGTAGATATAAGATATTACTCGAAGGATCGTGTTGTAGTATTTGTAACATTTTTTAACGCACCAAAGTTTTTATGATAATATTTATAGTATTGTATTAGTGCGTCTACATCCTGTTTTGGAATATCTTTTGAAATATGATTGAAATCAACTATACTTCTTTTCATTATAATATTAGTTTACATAGTCCTATGTTTGGTTAATCAAAATAAAAGATAAATTGTTCAGCTATAAATTCCAAACACCAGAGAAAATTCGCTAATTTTAAATTTTATCAACTGGTTCAAGTGTACAAATTCTTGTTCAGAATTTTTGTTTATTATTACAGATAATACTCCAGATGAGTCATCATTTATGACGATGATGAGATGTTATTGGTAGATATTTCTTAAACTTTACACTGCTAAGCACTGACAATCTATACACACCAGTAACTTCTGCAATATATTTATAGAATTATTTTTTGGTGTCCATGTACCCAGTATAACCAGATGCAACAGTATACACAATATTTTTTAATCTGTTGTGAGGTATTTTAATCATATTCGTTTTTCTCAACAATATTAGGAATTCCACTAATAATATCATTGAGTTTTGTGTTAATATCATTGAGATTTGTGTTAATATTAGCGAGTGTAATGTTAACATTTGATGGATTTCCAAAAAATTCATCTCTAATTTTGTTTATGTTTCTGCGAAAACTTAAAAATGTGTTCACGTGACTGGTAAAATCAGTTTGAGCGCTGTGATTTCATTAGTAATTGAAGCGTCCCAATCATTGACGTATTGTTTAGTGACAACATCCCCATCCTCAGTTGGGTTTCCAAGATCTGTAATCTTGTTTTGTTTCATAACAATATGGATTTCGTACAACTACATCTGACAGTTTTACGTTACTCGTCTTTAATCGTCCTTCTTTGTCCTGGAAAATGACGACTTCATCTGGATCTACGCTGGTAAGATTTAGTAAATTATTGATTTCATTTTTGAGCCGATCAAGAGTTGCATATTTGGATAAGTCACCTTGGTAACCTTTTGTGGATAAATCTGATAGTGTTCCAAATTTTGTATAGTAGCTCATTATTTACTGTCCTAGATAAAATTATCAACACTAGTTTAATATTATATAAAATGGCAAAAAAATATTAAACTTTGATACAGAGAGACTAGTGAAGCATAAACATAACAATGAACTTCCTGATTGTCATTATCTTATTGTTGGGCGAACTGGATCGGGGAAAACAAATTTGCTTATGAACTTGCTTCTTGGTGATAATTTTAAACTACGATAGAGTTTATATTTACACAATCAATCCACAGCAAGATAAGTATGAGTTATTAAGTGAGTATAATGAAAAACTTCGTGATGATCTTAAAGCTGGTGAAGATTTTTTTTATAATTAGGCAGCCAGAAGATCTTATTCCAGTTAATCAACTTGATGCAGATGAACATAAGATAGTAGTTTTGACGATATTCCGTTAATAACATGGAGATGAACAAAATAAGATCATATTTCTCACTGTCACGTAACAAACAGTGTAATTCTGTTTATCTCGCTCAAGGATTTTATAATGTTGACAGGTTTATTAGGCGAAATACGGGTTGTTTTATTTTATTTCCAGGACTGGATAATGTTGACGTTAGAAATATTGCAAGCGAGCAATGCGGTGGCGTGACAAAAGATAAGTTTATTGAACTTTACCGTAATGCTACAAAAGATAAATTTAACTTTTTTCTTGTTTGATAAACTTACAAATGATCCAACTAAAATGTTTCGCTGTTGTATTAACAGTTACTTACAGTAAAGCGTTTCAATTTTATAAAATTTATAATTATAATAATGGACAAACGAGCAAGATACAGACAACACATAGAAGACCTAAAAAAAACTTGCTCAATCTCAGGCATCACTTAAGCAAAAAGTACAAGAAGCACGACGTGGGCAAGTAACTGCTACAGAAACAACAGCTACAATTTTCAAGCCGGTTACTGAAGCATTATTAGGTAAACAACCTGAAACTAAACCACTGTCAGAAGAAGAACTTAAACAACTGCAGGAAAAAAGGTTTGGTTGGTATTGTTAGAGAACAACAAGAAGCAGCTGCTGCAAAACTTGTTACTAGATCTGATGAAGAAAAAGAAAACTGATTGAGGCACTTACAGCAAATATAGCTGATCCTGCGGTTAGACAAGCTGAAACAGATCGATTGATAAACAATCCGCTGGAACTTGAGCGAAGATTAGCAGAGTTAACAACGCAAGGAATAACAAATATTATAAAAAGTTTATATCAGGAGATATAAAAGATATCAAAGAGGAGCAACAAAGAGTTGGTGATGCTTACTGTAAAGTTTATGGAAGTTGGAGATCAAAGACTTATTTTATTAAAAAAGAGCAAATGATGAGATAAAAGGTATGAATATGATGATTTTTTAAAAAAGAAAAATAAGTAAGTGATATTGATGATATAAGCAAGTGGACTGATGCAGAATATCAAGCATTAATCGATAGATTAGATGTAATATTTAAAGACGGAGTTGCTGCTAAAGATGAAATAAACACGGTTACAGAATTGATGATATGATTCCACTTTATGATAGAATGAGAAACGGTGTCATTGCTCTCACGTTTAAAAAAACAGCAGAAAATAATAGTAGAGCAAAACCTTTTGGTAAAGGGTGAGTTTTAAAAGAAAATTTGATACTTTCGATAAATCTCGTGTGTATAAAAATATAGAGAAGAGTAAAAAACAGGAACTGGTGTAAAAGTATTTACTTCAACTACTGAAATGATAGGTAGATTAATGTTATTAATATCATCAAAGGAAGCTGGGAATGTTAGTGTTGAACTTGATAATGAAATCATTGACATACTTGATCATCTAAGATCGAGTGAATTATTAACATCTGACGAATATGAAACTTTAAACTTTACACCGCGACTTAATCGCGGCGACTTAATTTTGTAAAATGATATAATATTAAAGGAATGCAAACAACATTATTACTAAACTCTAGTGAGTCTGCAGAAGATAGCGCAAATTTTTCAGTAAATTATATTCCACCTATCCAACTAGATCCTGCAAAACAATATGAAATTGGATTAATTTCTTGTACTTGCTGGAATGCTATACCTAACGTGAAAAATGATGTTAACGATGAAATGTATTTTACTATGATTACAACATCTCCAATATCTAGAACAAAAAAAAATAAAATTCCGCAAGGAGCTTATAATATTGACTGATCTAAACAAGACAATCAAAGAGCTCATAACAAAAGCTGACGGTGTGGCTGATAATTTTGAATTAGGCAGCAAATTATAACACATTGCGAACTAGGATAACTTTGAAAAATAGCAATCAATCTTGAACCAAGAGAAAGAAGTATTGCACAACTGTTAGGATTTACTGAAAAAAATTACACTGCACTTGATCAGCCTATTACATATGACAGTGAACTGCCAGCAATATAACAAATATAACAGAAGTAAATACAATATTAGTAAATTGCTCTATTGCTTCTGGCTCTTATACATCAAAAGGTAGCAAAGGTCAAACGATTTTTACAGTTTTCTCACCAGAAGTCCCGCCAGGTTCTCTCATGCAAAATAACTCCACGACATATTATATATTATCCTTTAAACGTTGAAGATCAAATATCAAGTATAAGGATGCAGTTGACAGATCAATCAGGAAAACAGTTACATGTTAGTAATGAAGTTGTAACTTATTATTTACATCTACGCGAGCAAAAGTAAAAATTATGCAACATCAAATATAATGAAACAAAGAAAAAAAGTTTATCGAAGAAAAATAGTAGGAGGATTTTTTGGAAATATATTCACTAAAGTTATTGAAAATATTCCAGGACTAGCGCGTAAAGTTGCACCAATTGCTATTGACGCTGGTAAAGCTTTTGCAACTGGGGCTGCATCTGCCGCTGGGACTGCGGTGGGACAAAAAATAGCTGATAAAATAAAAGGTGATCCACCGACTGCATCTGAAATAAAACAAGCTATCTCAGAAATCGCTCCAACAAAAAGAAACTCAAAAAGCTATGATAACAACAACAAAAAAAATTATTATCACCAAAGGGCGAGCAGATCATACAAAAATTAATATCTAAAGTAACAGTGCCGCAATAAAATTTTATATAATCTAATAAAATAAAATGTCTGTTAAAAATTATCTCGAGTTAACAGAAACTTATGACATCGACAACGATGTGACAGAATTCGAGTTTGTTGAGTACCTTGATGAAAATTCTAACGAACCAAATAAAACTGGTATTAGAACCTTTTAACACCAGAGACGAAGATGTATTTCTACTGCCACATAAGGCTATGTTAGAAGTTCGTGGTCAGATTATGACAGTAGCCAATCCACCTGCTGCATTTGCAGTTGGAACAGAAGTAGCTCTTATAAATAACGGCTGGTGTTTATTCAAAAGTGCTAGATATCAACTGGCCAATCAAACTATAGAAGATATTTCAAGTCATCTACAAGTTGCAAGTACAATTTTAAATATTATTTCGTTTTCCGACGATTACTCGAGATCAACTGCAACTAATATGATGTGGTTTAAAGATACTGGACGGGGTATAGCTGAATCAACAGAATTTTTAAAGAGAGGCGCTATAGTACATGGAGCTGATGCTGATGAAAATGCTGTAATTGTGAGAAATTTTCTCATTGCTAATGCTGCTGCTCTAGATATTGTCGCACCTGCTGCAGATGCTAATGCAAACGCTACAAGAGTTTCTCTTACAGCAGCTTTTAATAATCTAAATATAACACCACCAGGAGCAGCTGCAGACGGTACTGCAATGTTAAATTTACTTCTTAACACACTTGACGTGAGAAATCCACGTTATAACGAAGGCTTTGCTAGGCGAAGAAAACTTGCAGCAGGATCACGTCAAATTACAATGATGCTTCCGCTAAGCACAAATTACGGGGGTTTTGTCGCGATTATGATAAAGTATTTCGCGGAGTAAAACATACGCTTATTTTAGATCGAGCAAACAAAACGATTGCTTGTTTAGATCTGGAGGGGCTGATGTACAGTTTATCATAAACAAACTCGCTTTGTGGATGCCACGTATAACACCATCAATCACTAAAATGTCAAATAAAAATAGTACGCTTGATAAACATACAAACAGAATTTACTTTAAGCAGCATAAGATATATCAGACAGCGGTTCCAAATACTACTGACTACACATGGAGGGTCACAACAACATCAAGCGAACAACTGCCGAGAAATATCTTTGTCGTATTTCAACAGCACGCTCGACGAGGAAACCAACAACAAAATAATGCAATATTGACCACGCTGATGTCAGACGAATATACGCTAGATTAAATTCAAAGCAATATCCAGAACGAGCTATCGAGTGCAATTTTGCTGATGACGTTAATAAAAAATATTTCTCGACCGTACATGTACCTGCTTGACGCAATGCAAAAATATCAAGATGTTGAAGATGGAACTCAAATATCAGCAGAGGAATTTCGTACGCTTTATCCTATATTTCATTTTGATGTTAGTAAACATAACGAGCGAGCTGTAGACAGCACAGCGGATATTGAAATTACCTGGACACTTGGGGCGGTTCCAGTAGCGCCGTTGTACGTATACGCATTAGTGATTAGTGATAGATTTATCACGGTAGATTCTATTGGAGGTAAAATGACAGTTCAAGTTTAATCTACAGTTGTTATATAAAATGGCAAGGTATATTGTAAAAGAAGTGTATTTGACCGATGGCCAAGTTAAAAAATTAGTAGCTGCTATTGCAAAGCGAGAACAGGTATCATTAAAAATCAATCCTAATATTTCTGATGGTGTTTTAACAAAATTAATGCTAACAAAAAATCAAGTAAAAAAGTATGATCGTAAAAAAACTTTTGTTTTAAATTTGAGTGCTGCACAAATGACAGCGATGGCAAAAGAAGGTGGTTTTCTTGGTCCGGCATTATCAGTATTAACTAGTACAATAATACCTAAAATTTTGCCAGTCTTAGGCACATTAGGACTAGCAGCAGCGTCTGGAGCAATATCTGGCGCAACGAAGAAAGCAGTGGCAGGTAATGGTATCATTCGTGGAAGTGGAATAAAAAAAAAAAAATGTTAAATTTTATGTAAATATTATATTATAATGCCACAAAAGAAAAAGAAATCACAACAAAAAAAAAGAAAACAACAAAAACAAATCAAACCACAAACAAAATCACAAACACCAAAATGCAAATGCATATGCAATCAAAAAAAAACAAGGAGGAATTATTCCGTTCGCTCCACTTTTGGCGGAACTAGCGGGAAGTCTGCTGCCAAATCTTTTAGGAATCGGACGTGGTCTAACATTACCAGGAACTCGTCGACCCCGTTGAGTAATTTTGATATCATTGATAAGTTAAAAGCGGTTCCTGGATTTCACGGAGTTTATTCTAAAGATGAACTCGCAGCAATAAAATCACCATCAGCTGTAAGTTCGTGTGTTATTAATATACAAGATTTCAATGACGGATCCGGCACATTGGGTAGCAGTTTATAATAATAATTATTTGACTCGTTTGGACTTCTCCAAGCGATGTAATAAAAAAGTATATGACAAAAATTTAAAAAGATACATTCCTCATCAACGCAACTCCACCCTGTTGGAACCTCTGCTTGTGGATATTATTGTATTATGTTTATCCAACAGATGAGCAGAAATGTTAATTTTTTTAAATTTATTTTACAGTTTGACAAGCAACCTTCTCACGCTAATGATGAGATCGCAATTAATTTTTTTCTAAACTTACAAGTATAATAATGTCAACATACTGTCTCAAGTGTAGAACTAAAACAGAAAATATTAATGAAACAACAGAAGAAAAAAACAACAGGATGGTATTAAAAAGTATTTGTGCAATCTGAGGGAAAAAAATATGCTTTCAAAGAAAACGTCCCCCAGCGACAGTATCCTCAGAGATGTCGCCAGCGATTCGCTCGGATTGGCTCCTAATTTTATTTTAGTCGACGATTAAAAATATAGAATGATAAGCAACTGTGATTCTGACAGAGATTTGTGTCTTGAACAAAATAAAATTGTCGCATACTGTCAATGTTGTAACAAAAGAGAAATAATAGGGTCAGGTATAGATATACATAAAATTATTGGAAAATTACCAAAACCAAAAGGCGGTTGGACATTGCCAGGTCATCGGTATACTGGTCCGTGGAATCCGCTAGATCAACAACTAGATGAAAACGACAATCCGTTGCCAGGCCAAGAGCCTTATAATCAAGTGGATGCAATAGCAATGCGTCATGATATCTGTTATCGTGATCATGAAAACTCAAAATTAGATTGTGATAAAGTAATGTTAGACGAATTACGTGATATGAAGCCAACAAATCTACGAGAACGTTTTGATAGAAAATTTGTTCAGGGATGATAGGAGCAAATTATAAACTTGGATCGGAGAGTCTCGACTTGGGAAAAAAAAGTATACGATGATCTTGCAGTCGAACTGCACAGACCTAAAAAAAAAAGTTCCACGACGTAAAGTTGTCGCTAATGGTGTAGATGATATCTGGGCAATAGATTTGGTGGATGTATCTAATCTAGCTCAGTTTAACGTTGGCGCTGATGGCGCTCCAAAAAGGTATTTGTTTAATGTTATAGATGTTTTTAGCAAATACGCTTTCAGTGTACCTGTTTCGGATAAGACAGGGACTTCAATGACTGATGCGCTAAGACAAATAATAACGAGTACAGAAAGAAAACCAAATAAAATCTGGACTGATCATGGATCTGAGTTTTTTAAAAAAAGTTTGTACAGTTTGTAGGTAAAAATAATATAAAAAAATACGTTACAGGAAACGAAGGGTAAAGCGTTGTTGTTGTCGAGAGATTTAATCGCACGCTAAACGAAAAATTACACAAACATATGACAGCTAAAAACACCAAACAGGTACATCGATGACCTTTCTCAATCGTTGGTGAATATAATAACACGAACATCGAACCATCAAAATGACACCTAAAAAAAAGCTGTTAAAAATCCATATTAGCAAATGAAAACATGTACCGCAGACATAAATTTAAGGTTGGTGATAAAGTTAGAATTTCTTTGATGAAAAAAGGTATTTGCAAAAGGATTTACTCCAAACTGGAGCGAAGAAGTATTTGTAATTGATAAGGTACTTTTAACAGTACCTGTAACGTACGTTTTAAAAGATCTGGCAGGGGGAACCGATCGTAGGTAGTTTTTATGAACAAGAACTACAGAAAACTGAGCAGGATGTTTTTGTTATCGAGAAAGTGATTAGAAAAAAAAGGGGATATAAAAGTTTAGTCAAATGGCGTGGGTATAGCGATAAATTTAACAGTTGGATCCCATCCAAGCAGATTATGATATAATGCTATTATAAATTAACTCATACTTTTGTTTGACAGATTTACATTTTACTGGTTTACATAACGATATTAGATACTGCTTACGATCGTTAGAGATCGTCATTAGATTAAAAATTTTAACGAATATGAAATCGAATTTGATATTTTTCTGTCGGCCTGGAATCTTGATATTTAAGAAAGGTTTGATTAGCTGCCAAAACAGTTGTTGTTCGGCAACGGTAAAATTAAATTTTATTATTTGTTTAGCAATGTGATACTTGACATTATACTTTTAGTTGTTGATCTGCTGTAATTTGATCTGTCAGCAACAGTGACTATTTCACCATCATCATCAGATTCATTGTTATACAAATATCATCTTCACTTATATAACCAATAGATTTGTCTATAAAATCTTTGGAAAATGTGGACCTATGCTGGTGACTTTATCGTGGTGACTTTGTCGCTGGTGACTTTGTCGTAGTATCTTCTTCGTAGAGTTCAGCGAGTCGTTTCATCAAGTCCATTATTATAATATATTTTTATCTAATTTATTATTATAAGATGACTGATGAGATAAAATATCACCAAAAAGTTAATATAGTAAATTACAACGAACTAGCCGAAGCGGTAAGAAAATGTTTGTTGGGTTATAGTGTTGATGTTATTGTAATGCAAGGTGATTCTCATAAAATATTACTAACAGAAGCAGAAAAAATAAAATTAATGAAAGTGCAGTAACGACGCTAAAATTTAATCACGATGATATCATAGCATTTGCTCATCATTGCTTGACTAAAACCGAATTACAAATATTATTGATCATCATATCTAAAAACAATCCTAGCATCGTATTCGCTTGAAAAAGTTGATTTCATTACTCCATCAGCTACAAATTTTATTGACTGGATTTATCTTATAATATCTCGCCGCAGCTGAAATCGATTTGAATTTAATCTCCTCATCCGTTTCAAGGTTTTTTTGAAATAACAGGTTTTGCTGGACATCTAAAATTAATACCACCACCTCGTTTTTTCTTACATTTTCCTGTTGCGTAACTAGTTCTAGATTTTCCAATCGATTGTCAGTCTGTACGATATTGATGTGATTTAATAACAAGACCATTGGGTATAGATCCGTTGAACACCTCGTAAACAAACCTATGACCATAATAATTAACTTGATTTCGGCGATGTTCCTCTAACAGTTACTTTGATATATCCCATATTGTTCATAGTACCAAGAACTTTTTTAGTTTTTCTGTTTCTAATAATACCGCGATCGTTAGCCTCGTATAAAATCAAAGACAGGATGCGGCTGAAACTCATCTTGTAAGGATAAGTTTTCAATGTTGTCATCAGTGACTTTACCGTTTATTAATGATATACACGCTGTCCCTCTGGAATATCATCGCAGAACAAAGTGTAAATAAAATCTTTTTCTAAACATTGCAATCCTCTCAGTTTATCTCCCTTTACACTAAACTATAAACCCGCTGACGTTAATTTGCCAACAGGTATTCTAGTTTTGATGTTAATAACCGAACCTAATATCATTTCCAGCGTATAAGTTATACTTTGGGTGAATTTGATATGGTCTTCTTTGCTCACGTGCACTTGTCAGATTTACTGTCATTATATTATAGGTAATTTTTTCTTGATTTTTAGCGCATGCGCAGTGTGAGATAAAGTTATATTTGGGTGAACTTGATAATCTCTTCCTCACGTGCTGTCATCAGATTTGCTGTCATTATATTATAGGCGATTTTTTTTATCTTCAATTGATTTTTAGCGCATGCGCAGTGTGAGATAAAGTTATACTTTGGGTGTGAACTTGATATGTTTCTTGCTCAACATGTGTTTGTTAGATTTGCTGTCAGTATACTATAGTAGATTTTTTTATCTTCAATTGATTTTTAGCGCATGCGCAGTGTGAAAAAAATTATTAATTAGATAATTACATTATAATATAATAATGTTAAAATTGCGTGATATAGCTAAGAAAAGCTTATGGGAGAACCTAATAAAATAGCGACTGCTTTTGCAGGTTTTGATAATAGTTTATCAGTTTGATAATCAAATTGTTTAGTAAATTTTACTGCAACAAATCTTTACCACCTACTACAGACAACTGTAAAACGTGAGCTCGAAAAACACAAAAAGTATCAGATTATTTGTGCAATATCATGTTATATTTTCAAAGTTAGTTATAACGGAAGAATCAACTAACAAGGAAATTGCAGAACCTTATATGAACGCAAAATCAAGACGTGTTTTGCTTGGGACTGATCTGTTATCACTATCTGATGAAATACACCAAGAAATTTGGAAAAAAAAAAAAATTAGAGGAATTCACTCAATTAGGTTCGGGTTGGAAGTTTGAAATGATCAAAGAAATATTGTTTCACACGATGAAATATAACGCATTACGAGGTAGTTCGTTCATACGACCTGCCACCAAAAATAAAAGTAAAAGATGTTGTATAAAACATCAAAAACGTAGATTAACACATGTTTCCAATGGGCTGTTCTTTCCGCACTATTTCCAGCAGAAAAACACGCTGATCGCGTTGAAAAATATATCAGTCACGTGTCTAGATTAAATTTTAAAGATATTAACTTGCCTGTGGCAGAAAATCAATTACCAAAATTTGAAAAGCTATATAATGTTTCAATTAACGTTTTTCGGACTAGATGAAAAAGAGGATGTATACCCGAGATATATTTCAGAAAAAGCTTCACAATCGACTATAAATTTACTGTACCACAAAAAATAAATCATTACGTTTGGATTAAAAACTTTAACGGACTAGTTGGTAAACAGTACAATAAAAAAAAAATAGGAACAAAAAGTTCTTTTGTTACCGCTGCTTGCATGGTTGTACTAACAATGAAACATTACAAAAGCATTTGCAGTACTGTAGTGATGTGCAAAGAATAACAATGCCATCTAAAAAAGATAGTGTGTTACAGTTTGTCCATCATAATCACAAACTAAAAATTCCTTTCGTTATATACGCTGATTTTGAGTGTTTACTTCAACCTGTACTTGGCGTAGAAAATAATCCTAATCAATCGAGTACAAGAAAAGTTCAAAATCATGTTCCGTATGGAGTAGCGTATAAGGTAGTTTGTTGTACTGATTCTAGATTATCTAAACCAAATAAATTATATCGTGGTAAAAATCCAGCTGTTTGGCTTCTCAAGCAGTTGATTAATGAAGTTGATAATATTATTATCGTTTGAAAAAGTAACGCCAATGTTAAAATTAACACCTCAACAAGAATGCGATTATGACCAAGCATAAATTTGTCATATTTGTGAAAAAGCTTTTGACGATGACAAAAAAGTACATGACCATTGCCATTTGACTGGACAGTACCGTGGAGCGGCTCATAATCAGTGTAATTTAAAATTTCATGCTCCAGATTTTATTCCAGTTATTCTTCACAATTTTCGAGGATATGATAGCCATATTATAGTAGAAGCTTTTGGTGATCCTGATATAAAATCTCGTCTAAAACTCGATAACATCATCAAATGCATCCAAATAATTTTGAAAAGTACATGTCAGTTACGCTAGGTAAATTGCGTTTTATTGACAGCCTGCAGTTTATGGCAGCCTCGTTAGATGAGCTAGTAAAAGGTTGTAGTAAATTTGATAACCTAAGAGACTGTTTTGGAGATAAATTTAATCTACTAGCTAAAAGAGGAGTTTTTCCATACGAATACCTCGACGACTGGAGTAAATTTGATGAAACATCTTTACCTGACAAAGACAAATTTTACTCACAACTTAAATATGAAAATATAACTGATGATGAGTACAGGTATGCACAAGATATCTGGAAAGAGTTTGATTGTGAGACTTTTGGTGATTATCATGATTTGTATTTGAAAACTGACGTGTTATTATTAGCAGATGTTTTTGAAAGTTTTCGAGAAGTGAGTTATAATAATTATGGACTAGATCCTTGCTGGTATTATTCTGCCCCTGGGTTGTCATGGGATGCTCTGCTAAAGTTTAGCAAGGTAAGGTTAGAATTACTGACTGATGTTGATATGTTCAATTTTATCGAAAAAGGTATCCGAGGTGGTATTAGCGTGATAACAAAAAAATATGCTGAAGCAAACAACAAATACCTGAAACAGTATAATCCTGACCTTCCTTCGAAGTATATAATTTATCTAGATTGTAATAATCTTTACGGTGGTTCGATGGTAGAACCAATGCCTTTTAGCGGATTTCATTGGATCACGGTTGATCGATTTCTATCAGAGACAGAAAAAAAGATACCCGACGATGTTTCCTATTTCGTTGAAGTTGATCTTGATTATCCAAATTCGCTACACAAATTACATAACGATTACCCTTTCTGTGCGGAATCGATGGTTTATAGATTATAGTTTGTTATCAAAAGAACAACAAGCGTTAGCATCACCAAGGCAACATTCCATGGTCAAGAAACTAGTACCAAATTTACTTGATAAGAAAAATTATGTTTTGCATTACAAAGTTTTAAAACAAGCAGTCGATGCTGGTCTTGTTTTGAGAAAAGTTCATCGTGTACTAAAATTTAATCAGTCGCCGTGGATGAGAGGTTATATTAACTCAAACACTTCAAGAAGAGCTGCAGCGAAAACAGAGTTTGAGAAAAACTTTTTTAAACTGATGAACAATTCCGTTTTTGGTAAGACGATGGAGAATATTAGGAAACGTGTAAATATTGAAATAGTTAATGATGTCAATCGCAGAAACAAACTTGTGTCAGACGATGATTTTGTGAGCATGAAAATATTTAATGAAAATCTTGTTGCGATACAAAGAAGAAAAACAAATCTAAAACTAAACAAGCCGATCTATGTTGGAGCTGCTGTGTTAGATTTATCAAAGTGGCTGATGTACGATTTTCATTATAATTTTGTTAAAAATCAGTGGCGGCTAGTAGATTATTGTTTACTGATACTGATTCGCTCGTATATGAAATCGAATGCGAGGACATCTATCAGGACATGTACAATAATCGACATCTGTTTGATCTTTCCGATTATCCACGTGACAGTAAATTTCATGACGACACAAATAAAAAGGTTATTGGTAAGTTTAAAGATGAAATGAACTCGAGCGCTATCAAATATTTTATCGGATTACGCAGCAAAATGTATGCTGTATTGTTAGACAATAATAAAATAACGAAAAAGCAAAAGGTCTGCCTCGTGATTTTGTTGAAAAGTTTATGAAATATGATGACTACAAGTATGCGCTTGATGGCGGTGTTAGTTTTATGAGAGCTATGGCAATTCGAACTAATCATCATAAACTCGAAACAGATGTCATTATCAAACGTAGATTGTGTACAATTTTCATCACAAACGCTATTGTAAAACTGGGGTAGATACATTTGCCTTTGGGTATTGTCATTGTGACTAAAATTTTATCTAAACTTCTAAAATAATGTTTGAAAAATTTGACAATGACAAATAGCTACAAAGTAAACATCAAATATCTAATGATGGACGGTAAACAATTGACAGTTGAATTTAATAATATGAAAAAATCCCAAGGATTGTTTAATGGAACACGTGACAAGTTAAAACTTTCGCTCATCAGATCTGATAACAGCGAGTTTTCAATTATCTCGAACAATTGTATCAAAAGTTGCTAGCGGAATTTAAAAACTTTCACAGCCCATTAGCCAACAAAACTATACTAAACTCACAATTGATCTCGATCGGTCAAGGGTATATTTTATCAACAAAAAATATCCTCTGAACAAACCAGAAATGAAAGATTTGTTTGAGTCCCATCGCTGTGTGAGCGGTAAAGTAAAATTTAGTATCTATAGTCGTGATAGTGAAGTATTTTTAATATCAACAGTTGAAACATTAATCATTGGTAATGAGATATAAAATAATATCATTTTCATTCTAATGCTAGTTTAATTTCCGCCTTGTTAATTGAAACGTTCTAATGCACAGTTTAATTTTCATCCTGTTATCTGATAAAAAATTTGTGGTAAAATCTATTTGCCGTCTTTAGAATAATCATATTCCACACATACGCTGTTCTAACAAATTCGTCACTTCTGTCGACAGAGCTTATGGCATTCCAACACCTGTTGTTTTGTCTGGTTACAAAATATCTGTCTACATAGTAGTAGTAAAGGGAAATGAGGGGTTTGGCGGGGGTGGGGGAGGAGGTGTGGGAGGGGGGTGGGCCAAAACCCTCATTTCACTTTACTACTAATATGTTCCTTTTCGATTATATCTAAACTTTCAAATCCCCAGAACCGAGTGAAAGAACCAATGAAATCTCCACAGTCTCCACAGCGATATGACTAAAAAATTTTAAAGCTACATTAAAAATCAAAATCACATCACATCAACAGTACGAGTGCCAACACGATATACAAAGACATGTTGAAAGAGATAAAATTCTAACTCGAGTTAATATTTATTAGTAACTTGATATTCTTTAGGTAAAAGTGAAACTTAGGTATCTTATGGGATCAAAATGTTTAAATCACAAAAGCACACAATATGTATGTTTATATTTACTCTATGAATTTGCCATACATAGAAGGCGAGGCGATAACTCTTCTCATAAAATCTATTTGTAGTATTTCAGGGTTTATTTCATGCACATATTAACTTTTAACGTCACATCAGGAAGCAAGATTCGTCTAGACTGGCTTAATGCAAAGACCTGACACATGGTATAAGAATTCATATCACGATGTATAAGGCTTTTAATATGTTAGATAAAGATGTTAAAAATCTGAAAAATGTTTTAATATAAAAACTTTTAAGCTACAAATATCAATTCGTAACATATACGGTCAACGTTTTAAAAAATTCGCCTTCGGGGAAAAGGTGCAAGACATTGTTCCTATTGTATTTTGTCATAAAGTTCCTTAATTGAAATCACATAAATCAAACATATAAAAGAACTCTTTGCCTCTACGATTTTTTTTATAAACAAATAAAGTCACTTGAGTAATTTAATCCACTCAATGTAAATTCTAGTCATACGACATGCTATCGACGGATGCATGCTGTTTTATATTCTATTTAAACTTTCTCCTTGTCAATCATACAAATAAATGAATGCGAAAGGAAATTTCATAAGCATTAAAAAGTTTATTGCGATGTTAAACGTTTAGAAAGATCTAGTAAATATATATATATATATATATATATATATATATATATATATATATATATATATATAATATATATATATATATATATATATATATATATATATATATATATATATATATATATATATATCAGACAGAGTTATAATTTCCTTATTATGTTGAGCAGCTCCAATAATATGATATCGATTTGAGGAGACATTATTATTATTTTATTGGACACAATTTAATATTTTGATCATTAAGGGTTCATTATTTCAAATAAGATTAACAAACCTGAATATAAAAACTACAAAACCACCCTTCACAATTCCACACTAGAAACTGAAATATAGCTAGTGCAATTGTTTATAACTTATTTATTTTCAAATCGATAAATTGTTCTTTTGATAAAGTTCGATTTTACAAGATTTTATTTAATTCAATTGCACTATGTAAAACGTTATGAATGCATTATTATCGATCTTTACAGACAATTTAATCAGGAAGTATGTATTATCATTCAGATCAGGATCTCTTAAAGATTAAAGGATTAAAATCTGGGTGACGCAATGCATGTGTATTACTTTGTTATAGTAGAATATGCCTCGAGAGAGAAACATAGTATGTCAATGGGTTTTTTACAACTAATGAATGGAAGAGTGATTTTGTTTCGATTCCGTCGTCGATTTGTCATTATAGATCGTTGCTTCACTTTAAGCAATAAAATAATACTTTAAAAAGTCTTCACTAAAGATATTTTAAAATAAGAGTTATACGGCCATGATTCCACAATTATTCTCTATGGGGGTTGAGATTATTAATCTTACTCAAATCTAAGTCTACTGACAATCTTTCTCATGTACCCACATTGGCCGAGTCCAAGACTTAAACTCACACAATAATCCGTAACGGTAAGCACTTTAGACCACTCGGCCGCTCGGGGCCTCACAAGTTTAGTTAAAGAGTGATCAAGATATCAGCAACAAAAATCACACGCCTCCCTCCCCCCCCCCAAAAAAAAACACAAAATGCTCACATTGTTTAAGTTAATTATTACACATATAAATATATCTTCTTGCATAGGTGTATGAAAAAGTGAATTAAATAGAGTCCAAGCATTGATTTTATGAAATATTAAGTAGCAAAATAGAATACCTAGACATCTAATCTTTTCGATTCATACACTACGTTTGGTCAAAATCGAATCATTCTTGTATTTATGTAAATTGATAAATGATATCGCACCAACTCGGCGTGAATCGGATATGTATGGGTACTCACTATAGCACCTAAAATGACATTACAAATGTTGAACAAGTACGTTTTCGAATAAACCCCAAATTTAAAATTCCCAGAATTTGTAACCATAATGCGTACTCTAGTCGGATAAAATAATTTCAGTCAAATATTAATTTTTAAAATTAATGTAATAAATGCGTGTAAAAGAAATAAGGGTTTGTTTGCCACATTTAGCAGTTTCCCTTTAGCTGAAATGAAAATGAATTAGTCAAGAAAATAAGACCCAAAACATTATCTCCATATTACACCTCAATATCTTCTTTTTAATTTGAAGGTCTATATTTTCGCATACAACTGCCCAGTACTAAGAGATATAAATTCTTCCATTTCATGTTTTAAAAGGATAATGTGTGGCGAAAGCAAGTCGTGATGACGAAAAACATTCAGGCAGAGAAAGAATTGTTGACTTCAACGAATAAAAGCCTATATACAAAAGTAATGTATGGGGTCATGTTATCGACAATATGAACTTCATTTTAAAAAAGGGTATTTGCACTTTGGCGACAAGGGGAATTTAACATGAGAAAAATTGGGCTTGCATAGTTTCAAAAAATATTAGGTCTGTTTAGCAACCATAGAAATGGGAAAGGTAGGGCGACGTTACGGTACTGGTAACAATGTTGCAAGAGACTGACCTGAATACGGCTACCCTCGGTAGGGACAATTACAACAGAGACATAGACATATATAACACATACATAACATATAGGCAAGAAAGAATAAATATTTTCGAGGCATATGAAGTGTCCTTCAAAAGGGATTTGGGTTTTTCTTCTATTTACTCCACTTCTTTCACCAGTTCTTTGCTTTCCCAATGATTCATTTCCTTTTTGTATCCTCCTGAATACACTCAGGATGTCCCTTCGCTCCAACATTTCCTGCACCTTTATCCAATTGTTATTCAGTTTGTCAAACTATTCTTTCTTATTTTTGTTTTCTTTTTCCTTTCTCTCTTTTGCCCATGTCTCTTTAATCTTCTTCACTTTTTCTTCCAATACATTTTTCATCATTTCTTCGGCTTTCTTTAACCGATCTAAGCCCCATTTGACAAAAAATCACTGTCAAATTAAATATATCTTCCATA
The DNA here is from genome assembly GCA_016746295.1 of Potamilus streckersoni. NCBI lineage: Eukaryota > Metazoa > Mollusca > Bivalvia > Unionida > Unionidae > Potamilus > Potamilus streckersoni. The sequence continues at coordinate 61,329 of JAEAOA010000109.1, forward strand.
AAACACCTCCATCTGATGAGAACATCAAGGGCCTGCTTCAAGGTGCCTACTCTTACATATTTAGGTTCACTGAAACCTCCTAAATTCTGTATTTGTTCTTCTATCATGCCTAGCACTTCATTCCTGTCTTCTATCAGGATGTTCGCATAGTCTAGACTGCCTAAAACCCTCCATTTATGTTGAAGTCTTTTAACCACATTGGCTCCACCCACCATTCAGTACCACCTGTGTTTCAATTCGTTGAAAACATTCGTTATGACATTTGTTGACTAGTCAATGCTAGGAAAGCTGACTGACCATGATGATAGGTTTTTATTTGAAGTGGTTTTCGTACAATTGTACATTTACCACTGGTTTATGCCTGCAATGCAGGATGATATATATCCTCGGGAACACGGGAAAGGAATTAGAGCCACTTCCCTCTGAAACAATAACAAGACTGGATTAAAGATTAAAGATCCCTATGCACTGAGTAATTTGGGACTGATTATACTATGCACTGAGTACTTCGCGACTGATTATAGCCCCAGCTGGGCCCTTGGAACCAGGGTGGTATCTAGGCCCCAGGCTGGGCTATTAAGAATTCTAATAGCCAAACTGACTGACTGACTGACTTACTAGGTATTATAGTCGCTAATTGCACTCATTGGCATTCTGCGACTGTGGAGGAAGAAACCGGGAAATCCCCGGAAAACAAACACCGACCCACCAGAAGCAACAGCAAGCATTCTCACATATCCACATACGCCGAATCTTAGACTCAAACCCACGCAGACAGAGGCGAGATGGCAGTGATCCGTAACGGAGAGCGCTTCAGACCACTCGGCCGCTCGGGGCCCCAATAGCCAGACTGTCCACCGCTACTTTTTAAATGCATGAAGCACGGATGTGAAGGAAAAACATCCTTTACTCTCACTTCACATATTAAATACTATCCACACAAACGGGAAGAGAAAAAAAAACGCACATTATATACTGTCCACATAGACTAATATATATATATATATATATATATATATATATATATATATATATATATATATATATATATATATATATATATATATATATATATATATATATATATATATATATATACTATCCACACAAACAGAAAGAGAAGATAAAACAACCCATATTTACTCTCCACACAAACGGGAAGAGAGGAAATAAACACCGTATATCATATACATATAACTATCCACACAGATGGGAAGAGAAGAAAAACTTACCATATATATAAGAAAAGAACATCAATATCTACTAAGCTACTATCCACTCAGACGGGATGGGAAGAAAAAAACACTGTATCTTCTATCCACACGAACGTACGCGAACGCTTACAACACACACTCTACTATTCACACAACGTATGCGAACACATAAAGCACACACGTTACTGTCCAGACATACGAAAAGAGAAGAAACAAAAACCTAGTACCTACTATCAAAACAGAAGGGAATAGAAGAAAAACACACACCATCTTTGCTATCCACACAAACATATGCGAACGCATAAAACACACACCTTACTATCCACACAAACTTACACAAAGGCATAAAACACACTCTAATATCCACATAATCGTACGCGAACGCATAAAACACACACTACTATCCACACAAACGAGAAAAGAAGAAAAGAACACACCATATCTATTATCCACACAGACGGAAAGAGAAGAAAAACACACATAAATGCTATCCTATCCACACAGACTGGAAAAAAGAAAAAAGCACAAATATCTAGTATCCACACAGAAGAGTAAGAAAAAAGCATCATATCTACTATCCACACAGAAGTGAATAAAATAACCCATTATATACTATCCAGATATGTACGTGTGCATAGCACCACACATGCACATACACACACAAACGTAAGACCACTCATATAAACTAACAAATGTACACACACAATAATACGTTTTGCTCGACTCTTCATTATCGCACCAGTCACGTGGTGAACTTTGCGATCTAGATAGAAGCTTTGCAGTCTGGAGAGGATCGAGATTTTAAAGTGACCACCTACCAACCTCACAATTTTCTACGTTAAGTCTGCCTTTGGAGAAAGTCTATCAAATCGTGTACAAGAAGCGAGTACGGTTTTCCATCAACTTTACCGTACGAAAACATTGATATAAAAAATGGTTCCAAGACGATAGTCAACAACAAGAAGGATGACTTCGACACAGCAAGAATTGAGTGAGAGACCCACTGAGAACTTGAAGTTCAAACCATACCATTTTTATGTCTTCTTGCCTGACTATAGTAATTCTGCCAGTCGATTGGAAACGTTTTAAATATTGCCCACAGATAGGGGAGGGTTGCCTACTGCAAATGATTTAGCTAGAATAGGATTTTTCTTTTTCAGTTTTGGTCTGAGGTTGCGCATGGATCGATGAATCTATGTAGATTGGCTATGGAGGAACATACTCGATGATCTCCACACTGTTCTTACCTCTTTATGCCCTTTCCCTCCATCACACTACTGTTCAGGTATGACGTTACCTTATAGAAGGTAGTACCCTTGTCCAGGAAGAAACTAGAATACATCCAAAACTAGTCATAAGAAAGGAACGTTGTACAAGCTTGAAACTTCATTACGACTAGTATAAAAAGGGACATTGTGACTACTAAAGCAAGGCAAGAAAGATGAATGCTAACAAACAGACAACCTTTCAAGTTCAGTGTTTCTCAATTTGAGTGCGATTCTGTGCTTTGCTATTGCAGTGATGCCGTTCGCTGGAGTTGAGAGAACACATTTACAGGGAGTTGGTCAAAATACAAGTGAAATGTAAAAGACAATTGCATCTGTTACGTCATTGATGTTTGAACCACTGGTACCTAAGAGGACTGATTCATGCGAACGCGTTTCAGACAGTTTTCATCTGGACAAATACCAGAAGGTGAGCCATCGTTCAACTGAACGAGGAGCAGAAGACTTTGGTTGCTACTCATCCTACTTCTTACAGGCTAGACAATCTATATCGAATTCTTGAGGAAGAGTTAGAGGGTTACCAAATTATTTTGCACGTACTAAATTTGTTTCAAGAGGACACATCTGTATGGCATGTGTCGTATGAGTTAGTGACTAAATAGTTTGGATACGTCGACGGAGTACGACCACGTCTGTGCAAAAAGAACATGTATTACATCTGACAAAAAGAGGTACAAAACCTCTCAACATATGATTGAGACCAGGACATTCACTAGCACAGTGACTAAAGAAAAACTAAACATACATGGTCCAAACAAAACGTGCAAAACTGAGAATGTTATTTATCTCATCACATGTAAGCTCTGTGGCCTTCAGTACGTCGGAGAAACTGAAAAGCTACACAAAAGGATAAACCTTCATCGATTTGATTGGATAACAAAGAAGATGTACAGAATCCCGGTCGCAAAACACTTCTCGTCCCCTGGCCACACTTTCAGTGATATAACACTTATCGTCATTGCTAACAACCACACCTGGAGTTCCGGAACCAGGAAGGAAAAGGAAACATACTGGATACGCCGCCTTAGAACATAAAACCAAGCGGTCTAAACCAAGAAGACTAGAAAAAGAAAACTATGAACTAGTAGAATTAATTTTCGTTACATAAATGCGCAACAAGCAATAGATGTCGCTTTGGCTTGTAGACTTTTAGAGAATTATACAGTTTTCAGTATCCGCAACAAATCTATTGGCTGTATTTGGTTTTATTTATAGTTTTAACTCATGTGGAGACAGCCATGTAGAGGCTAACAAACACAACGTTTTTGTGTTTAATTGTTTGTTTTATATATGTTTTGTATTTGCCTTTGAAAAAGACATTTTTAAGAGTCGAAAGCACTCAGGATAGTTAGTTACTAGTTTCGCACTGTTCGTCGTCAGTTTATTGTATATATATATATATATATATATATATATATATATATATATATATATATATATATATATATATATATATATATATATATATATATATATATATATATATATATATATATATATATATATATATATATATATATATATATATATATATATATATATATATCCCCTGAGTACTATGAAACCAGCCAGTTTAAATATCTCTTCTCATCAAATGTTACGTAAGTTTAGCTGCATTGGTGAATTCTTTTGCCAATGCCAACCAATATGAAAAATTCTTCTCATTCTCCTTCCCCCTTGATCCTAGAACAAGCCCCATGAAAACAGCAAGAAAGATGCTAGTAGCAGTCTCTTGCATAGCTTCCTGTCTGCCGTTAATTTTCAAGGTACATATGACCATAGAACACAATTAATTTTACTATATATTCTCTACATTTACATTCGTTTGTCAGTACTAAACTCTCTCCTGTGTGATAATCAATACAAGCATATATTAATATAAAATACCTTCAAAGATGACTTCACGCTTAAGTCCTTGTCAAGGATTGACCTGCATTTTTTGAAAGGCTGAATTGTAAACAAAACACCATGCAATGGGACACATATTTCACTTCCGGATCATCACCAAGAACTTGTTACTCACTGTACACTGCCGCCGCAATACTTATGGGCAACCACACCATAAGCTCACATTCTAAAGAATAAACAATTACCTGTAAAACCCTACCAAAACTGCATCAATAAAACTCTTCTATCACCAACATAATGTGAGAGCAACAAATTTTCTAAACATAAACTAGAACTACATTCGTGGGTACTGAACTGGAACTACTATCTGTGTACTGATGCCTGAAAGGGTCAGAAAATTTTATTTATATGGACAAAACCTCCTTCTGTAATCCAATTAATGTCACTTAAATACTGCTGCAAAGATTTAAGGTTATTTAGTCAGGAATAGGACAACTACAGGCTTTTATCTGACATCACTGTAACACAAGCAAAAGCCCATTCCCAATGGCCGAAAGTCAAAAATGTACAAAACTTAAAATTTAACTGTGATTTTACTAATCAAGATAAACACTTCAAATAAACTGTAATTAGCTTCTAATCCTAACACTAATCTGGAAAGTACTAAAAATTAAACTTGACAGTTAAACTTTCCTAGAAAATTTAATTTTTAAAACTTTTAAATATTTCTAAATAAAAATTTAAATTTAACTTAAATTTTAATGAAAATGTAAAATCTGATGTTGATAAATTTTATTCTGTGGCAAAGTAACTCCATTCCTTTATTGTGAACATCAATGGTTTTTCTTGTCTGCTATGATGCAATTCAACCAGGGCCTGTTGATCAAAGGTAACATCTTAATACGCAAGCTATTCCCTGTACAGACCAAGAACATGACATCATTTCCACCCATGAAGGGGAGAATCTCTCATATGTTAGGCTTCCAATAGGATTGAAGAGTTGGTGTAGCTCTTTGAAACTAAGCTAGCATGCATTTTCCTAGGTATATAAGTGACAGATAGATGATACTTGTATTAAATTTACATGCAGTTATTGTAACCGAAACCATGAAAGGCTACAAGGAGAGGAAGATAACTTTTTTAAATCTGGATATATTCCACATTATAAAGGATTGAGGTATCTGACTGATGATACTCTACCAACTTCCAGTGCTGCAGCTGTTCCAGTGACCAGAAGAATGGATGCAGACAAGATCTCTCTCATGGCAAAGACATAGCCGACAAATTGGGATCTCCAGTCAGTTCAGGCACTAGATTGTAAAGGCACATCTGGGTCTGCAAACATTTTAAGACCAACATACAATGCAAAACTGGACCTGAAAGAGACAGAATTGAATGAACACGATGGGACATTTATCATCTGCATGACAAAACAAATGTTGAGATTTGAGATATGGAAAGACATCATTCATCGCCATGGTAATCAAGTTAACATATGTGGCAGACCAGAGTTCTAAATTGCAAGTTGTATGAGGAGATAAAAACAAAAAATCCTGGGCCAAATCCTGCTGCTGTAAATATAGTTTCAAGTTGGACTACAAGATACACCAAGAAAACACCAGGGCTGACATTCCACCACCGAGCAGAACATCTATACAAATGGCCTCCAACACTGTAGGTAAAGCAACTGTGGAACTCAATGAAACGGACATGATAGACAAGCTGAAACTGGTCAGACAGGTGAATGTCATGAGTGGTGTTCAGCATCCGGAGCAAATAAATGTTGCTTTTGACGCAAGATACAATGCCACTACATTTGGACATGAAAAGAAACCTGGTCAAAGTTCATCGCAGGCTGTTGGAATTGCCTGTGAAACTCTTACAGGGAAGAAATACATTGTGTGGACTGCAGTAGAAAACAAACTGTGCTGGACTGGAGCATGGCTGAAGGGGAAAGGTTATGATGTGCAATGCCCAGTAGGTCATGTTGACTGCACAGCAAATCTGTCACCAGTTGCACCACATTCAGAGCTTGAAATGGCAAGAGAAATAGGGAACAAGTTTGTGCTGTAAGATATTCTCATTAGACATGCAACAACAGATGGAGATGCACAGGATGTGGCTGGTTTCCAAGCTGCTTACAACATTCTACATCCAATGTGGAAACTAGAAAGACTGTCAGACCCCATCCATTTGGGTCGTTTACAGTTCAAACGCTGTAATTCTGCTGTATTTAGTGTATACATGTTTCCGGGAATAAGAAATAGAGAAGGCAAAAAGCTCAAACAGAAAATTTTCAGCCAAGACATTAAAGCACGCTGCAGTTTGATATTCAAACAACTGATGGAGGACAATAGCGGTGATGTTACAAAAATTAAATGTCAACTCCCCAAAGTACTGGAAGCCACTCTGCGCTGTTATTCAGGGGATTGCTCAAAATGTCGGCATCATTCAAAGGTCTGTGGGGGAGGACGTACTAACAGCTGGTGGATGCGATCAGCATACCTGGACCCTCATCAAATGACTCATCTTAACATGACAGATGATGATAAGAATATCCTGCTAGAAGTTCTAAAAATGAAACTATCTTGCGATGTTCTAGAAAGACTTAGACTGAACACAAACACACAGAAATGTGAGGCTATGAACAGATCAATCAGTATTTCATTACCTAAAAATGTGAACTATTCTAGAAACTTTGAGGCAAGTGTGCATTCAACAATACACAGACTCAATAACAGCCTGGGATCATCACTGATAACAAAAGTAACACTTGGGAGGGACACTTTCAGCAAGGACTCTGAGATCACTGAAGATAATGGATAAAGACTGCACTTACCATAAGTTGTATCAAAAGCGTCCACAAACTAGGCAACGTATTCTAGCCAGACGAGGAAGAATGATACAGGCCCATCTGAGGTACAGAACTCAGCCAGGAAATAGGAAGTCTGACTACGCCAAAGGACTGCTAGACACCAAGGGCGATCACTCCTATGCAAAGGCTTAGCAGGAGGCAATGGACACTGCATATAAAAAAGAATATCTTAATTCCATGTGCAAAATGACAGTACTCAAAGACACCCTGAAAAACACGTGGTACAGAAGCGAAAACTGTAGTGGGGAAATCCGTAGGTAACACAATGCATGTTATAAGCATTATGTTACTTACACCACCTGATGAGACCTATCGAGAGGTCGAAACCGTTTTCTCGGAATATGAAGAAACAAATAAAGAAATTACAAATAAAAAATAAATCCTAAACAATTTTAAAGTAAAATAACTAGCTGAATGAATGAATGAATAAATGAATGAATGAATGAATGAATGAATGAATGAATGAATGAATGAATGAATGAATGAATGAATGAATGAATGAAAGGAAGAAAGGAAGGAAGGAATAAAGGAAGGGATGAATGTATTTAAGACTGCACTGTCACCAGCATGGTCTACTAAAATAAAGACCACACTCTATCTTTCTTCATTCTTACTCAACACATCCATCCATCCATCCATCTATCCATCTGTCCATCCATCCATCCATCCATCCATCCATCCATCCATCCATCCGTCCATCCATCCATCCATCCATCCATCCATCCATCCATCCATCCAATATCATGATACCTGGATTATTTCCATGTTACAACTTAAATTTTATCATACAGTCTGGAAATTCACCATGTCCAATACAATGCCCATAACGTTTGCAGCACTGTCTATTATTGTTAACGGAATGAGGTTCTAAACTTAGGTGGTCGACATTTACGCACAAACTGTTGCGTCATAAATGTGATGCATTGAGCTCCTTTGGAATATTCAAACTTCTCAACTTTATCATTAATGCCAGTCTGTGAACATCTTTTTTCTTCCATGCATTTGTTTCTGGATCCCTATATGGCAATAGACCATATAATCTATTGGCTGTTACAGTTCCAGTCCATATTGAACAATTTATATTGTGTGCTGGCACTTAATTTAAAAAGATTTTCCTAGACATCCTCCATTTTATCTTTTATATGGTGTAGGAATACATTTCTGCTAATAATAATAGGTGTCATCTCCAATTGATACCATCTCTATGAATTTATGGCCAAAAAAATAATTTTAATTTTAAAAATTAATGAATTTTTAATTGTTTTTAAAATTTTAATTATATTTTCTAATTTTTATAGTCAATATACACAAAGTGTGAAAATTTCATGTGTCTGTCATTATTAATAAAATATTTATATCAATTTAAAGTTTAGTCAGTAATGCTCTGACAGGCCATAGAATACAATTAATTTTACTATATATTCTCTACATTATTTTGTATTAATGTGAAAGCAAAAAATGTTCTAAAAATAGACTAGAACTACATTCGTGGGTACTAAACTGGAAGTACTAACTGTGTACCGATGCCATATACAACACCCTGTCCAAGTGTTAGCCACTGACTAATCCTTATAATTTGACATTATATCATCTTACCACACTACTAGATCAAATTAATCATCATTATCAGACAAACCCAATTGCAATACTGGAAAATTGTACTTACAATAACACAAGATCATCAAGTTGTGCATAAACTAAAATTTAATAAATTATCATTTTTAATTCAAAATTAGTGATCCAAATTTTGTTGTCCTGAACAAAGTTGAGTAAACAGCAAGATGATTGCTGGCAAAACCTTGACTTTGGTTTCTGAATTTTTGTACTGAATTATTTTTGGGGTACCTTACATTTTTGCATAAAGGTATAGTGATGCATCCGTCTTTATTTTCACTATTATTTTGTTTTTTTTTCTACTGAACGTAAATTATGCAGATGTGATTCATGACTATTTCACAGTGGTTTTTGGCCATACGAATAGGTAACAATACTTAATGAACTGTCACTAAACATTGAGATGCCGCTTGTCATTTATCAAGACTATTTATTCGACCACACGAACATTTACTTCCGGTTGCAATAAACAATTATGATCCGGACTCGAGTACCATTCAAATGTGAAGTTTAGGTACATTCAAACCATTTGCACCTGAACTGAAAAAGTAAACTGTTTGCTAAGGTTACCCAGGCATTTGTATTTTCTCTTTTGATTAATATTCATGTAAGTGCGTTCCATAAAGTTACTACAGGTGGTGGTGTGGGCACATTTTTTATCTGTTCATCCATGTAATGGTTAATATAATCATTGGCTTTATCAACATATTCTTTAATAAACGTAGCCGACACTACAGATTCTCTGATTCCACCGTTTTCATTGAACTCGGCCGGATTTTTCGCTACAATAATATCTTGATTGTGATTTTTTTAAGCTTACCAATTTGATCTTCAAAACTCCAAAGCTCTCCTATGTCAGTATCTACAACACCAAGACTATTAAACTCTGTCAAATCCGATTTGGTGACAAACCTGCTCACACCACATCATCACCGTGTCCTCGAACTGAGTAGCGTCGGTAAATGTTACTAGTTATTTTGTATAATATTAAACGTACTTTAATGTGAAATCATTAGTTGTGCGGGGTGGTGAACATTCGATTACAGGCAACCCTTGAACCCATGTGTCCATAAGCTGCACTTGTACTGGCATAGCTGAATTAAACAATGCTTGTTTACCGTATCTGATAAAATAAAATAATTAACATCGTCAGTTGATGGTGCAAGTCCCTATGGCTAAAAAGTACAAATTATGTCAAGTTGTCGCGAAGTATAAAACCCTACGAGTACCTTCTCCTGTCGACAGCCGCATTTTCAGCGATAGTGTCCAACAGCCCCTATCGCTACAGCGTAAACAACTGCTGCTAAAATGCTGGAATTGATGCAAGGAATGGAAATATTCCACCGGTCTTCAGAATTTGTGTTATCTCTGACTTGCGTAATTTTAATGTCACTGAGGTATTGTTTTGTTTGGCCGCATTAAGCTGATTGAGTTTTTTTAATCAATCGCACGGGGACGTTCACGGTCAATTTCTTTGAAAGTATCAATGTGACCCAACTTTTAGTTTACATTCCATTTCTATTTTTCTTAGCTAATTATCACTATGACCGACCATTACTTCTTGATAGAACATCATTAATTAAATAAGTAACAAGTTAATTAATATTCATTTCCACAGGTGCATCGATGACCCTCATTCAACCACCAGCTCCCTTCAATAACAGAGTATTGTCAGAAAATATTACAGCATAACATCGATAACCACTACCCGTGTATGATAACACTTGTTGACAGCGGCTTGTCTAAACAACTCCAAATGTACGAAATAAAAAAAAATAAATCGGGTACAGAGTGTGACCACATTGTTAGGGAAATCTGCAAACAAGTGTCGTCGTCCATATACAGCCATATAATACGATACGCAGGTGCAAGTGAGGAGTAACTGTTGCATAATTAAGCCAAATTTTCAGAGGGTTCATGATGACTGTTAGCCACAAAGAAACAGCTCGGTCACTTCTAAGTTGTTCAATATTATCTTACTGTGGGTTCGACTATTATCTCGCGCTGTAAAACCTGATACTCCACAAACACGTGTTGGTGCAGTAAGGACAAGCTGTGCCAGAAACGACAGTGCTTGTCGCGGTTAAAGACTGCATAAACGATAACAAACGTGATTCTGTAGTCAGTGTAAGCACTGTTAGCACAGTAAGTGTCTCTAACACCATTTCACCATCAGCAGGCCAAAATACATCATTCCAGTTGTTCTCGCCAAACTAGGCGAGTATGTTAGGCTACAAAAATAACTTTTGCGGACTTCTCTACAGCTTAATATGTGACTAAATGTAATTGCACACGCAAACTATTTTGAACCCCCAATGGGGTTTGATCGATGATG
>JAEAOA010000109.1:80000-172500 GCA_016746295.1 Potamilus streckersoni
AGCTTATTAGTTGAATCTAGCATTCAAGATCATTGACAAGTATCCAAAACTGAAGTCCACGTAAGCACCGCTATTGATTGTATGTGTCAATGAGTACTTTCGCGATTGATTCATATCGTCTTATTGGTAAAATCTTTAAAGAATCATACACATATATTCCATCTGTGAAATGTGAATGTAGATGTAATACAGCAAAACATATTGAACAAGTATACAATATATACAAGATTCATGTCAAATGATAAAGTCACAAACTGGGATATGAATGTAATTTTATAAATCGCTTTCAGTTTGAATCAAATAATTGCTTGATATTATTATATTTCTTATTATATATTTTGATATTTGGTGGGACACAGGCGTGCATATAAAGGTGTTAGTAAAAGACATACATTATTTACATCCAAATGACAATGATATTGCTTACCTTGACGTTTTAAATCAGAGACGTCCAACTACAGTCCCGCTCATGCAAAGAAAATGTCAGTTCTGTTATTATTCTATAATGATAATACTATGCATCATGTAAGGCCCACTAACGTCATATTTTGGTCAATGTGGCCCACGATGTTGAAGATGTTGGACCACCCTGACTTAAATGATAAACAAATTTATTTTTATGTGCGCAAAAGTTATTACACCAATCATGCCAAGTGAACGATGAAGCAAGCGTATGTACATGTACAAAGCGTTTACAAATTTCGAGCGAGCACCATAGGTGGTAATCGTAAAATAACAATATAACAATATAACAACAGTAAAATAACCATTTCGTCCCGGTTCAGTAACAAAACCCACTCTGTCCTCAGTCTCTACTCCACTTTGTATTCTGGCAGAGTCAACATCTGCAGGCAAACGACTGTTTTTTTTTGGTGTTGTCGCTACATAATTCCCCTTTTGGAATGAGAAATAAACGAATTTATGTATTGTGCATATATTGCGCTATTTAAATCTATTTCTAAATGTTCGCGAAACAAGCGACTTTAATTCAAACTGTTATATGCGTTAACTGATTGTCAGCTTATTTCCTACTCTTCCAAGAATAATTTGATCACCTTATTATAAATTACTCATTAAATATTTTACGTAAGCGATAATTTTTTAATGATATACACAGTTTTTCTTTTCGAATTCATTGTTCTCATGCAATGATATTCAGTAAATGGATTTCTTCACGGAAAACGTACAAGAATATAAATAGATATCAAATGATCGTGAAAAATATAGTATTATACCAATGTTACGTTTCAAACTTTTTCGGTTACCTTGAATCATAATTTAGTGCTGACACTGTTGATTTCAGGTGACACATCCGAAATCATGTGTACATAGCCATTTCTTTCTCTCTTGGCATCTCCCTCATGCATAAAGTCCGAATTTGAGGATAGTAGTTTTACTACATCTATTTTCTCCGTCAAAAATTCAGCAACACCTTGAATGGACGAATCCGGAGACAAAACTTTATGTACGGGAAGTTTGCATTTGAAGACATCAGAGACGATGTTGATATAGTGTATCGCAGACAAGGAGTCAATTCCAACATTTGGAAGGAAAGATTCGGGCTGAAGTTCTGAAACATCTACATTTGTCACTATTCCAGTAATTTCCTTCACAATTTCTATCACAGTTTGTAATTGAGCTGTCGTGTTATCAGCTTGAAACTTCTGCCAATCTATTAATGAAAACTTGTTGAGCCCTAGTTCGTGCTCGGGAGATTTAAATCGTTTGATTTTAAGCATGTTACTGACCTTAAAAACCAGTCTTTCCATCCCTGGCTTCGCGTAGTCCTTGGCTATAAGATCCCAGTCCAAGCTTGAGTAAACGACTTGTGGAAGATCTTGCATAAGTGCGTGCAAGAAACAGTGTCGTATCTGTTCTTCATCTAGTCGTAGAAATCCTCGGCTTTCGAAGATTGTAGCAAATTGGGGAGAAGCAGCAAGCCCAACATGTAAACCACCCCAGTTAATGCTTTGACATGGTAGGCCTTTCTGACGTCTGTAGTGACTCAGTGCATCCAGAAAAGTGTTTGCAGCACCGTAGTTGCTGTCTCCCGGAGAGCCAAGTATACCAGAAATGGAAGATTGCAGGACAAAGAAATCCAATGGAAGAAACAAAGATAAGTGATGGAGGTTCCAGGATCCGGCCACCTTTGGAAGCATGACATTATCAAACTTGTCTGCAGTCAATTCTAAGAATAGACCGCTGTCGATCGTTCCGGCTCCCTGGAATATTCCCCTAACTGGATATCCTGGAAAACGGCAACTGATTTCTTCTAGTGCACGCCTTAACGAATTCAAATCTGCGACGTCAACTTTCAGGCAGAGAATTTTACAGCCATATGCCTTCTCAACATTCCTGATTTCTTCTCCCTTTTCTTGCATTGGTCCTCTTCTGGAGAATGTTGCTATTACTCCCGCTCCCATTTCTGCCAGTTGTTTCAAAATAACCCAACCTAATCCCGTCAATCCCCCTACAATAATGTACGATGATACTTTGTCAAACAGCTGTGATACCTTTGATTTCCTCTTTAATGGATATTTCCCATTGATAGGCATAATGTCAATAACTTTAGGTAATGGCATTTGTCTTGTATCTTCAATGTATTGTTTAAAGAATGGTATGTTCTTTCGCTTCATCCAGGATACAACCTTTGGTACAACGAAGGGGAGGTTTTCCGTACTGAATATTTCATATTCCTCAAGAAACTTGCAGGTAGTAATATTTGTCTGTAATATTTTTTCTTGTAGTGACCTAGATATGTGGCTTGTCATGCAGACAAGCCTTTTTGAATAATTGAGGTGTTCTAGGAAACACTCCTCTTGTCCTGGTTGTAGAAGTTGTAATAGGACAATTGTGTTCAAGGTATGATGGTTTTGTCTCTTCTCTCTCGTATGTGTCAGATGAAGGACGTCAACTTTATATCCTTTATTATTCAAGGCATCGACCATGTTGACTATTGGACAGTCTCCTCCATTGTGATCGCACAATATGCCGATTTTCTTCTTCCTGGGGACATGTTTGATTAGATGCCATGCTCGGATCATGCTTGATAGCTTTCCCGGAAAATAATTCGGAATTTCATCTTGCCGCACGACGCATGCCTTTGGAGCTGTCACATAAGACCCAACTTTTACGGGATAACATAAAACAACCTTGATTTTTTCAATATTAGACGAGTCCTTTGTGCTATTTTCGACTTCACAGCCTCTGTAAATCTTTTGCTTGCGTGAAGAGTTGTAGATATCCGTATATTCAACGAAACCTACAACCTCTAATGAGTCAATGTTGTTTTCAGAACAATTTCTTCCAGAGCAGTCAAAACTACTGCTTTGCCTGCTAGATACATTTTTTAATAAACCATTTAGACACGCAGATTGTACTTCAACTTTGATCCAACCTGGTTTTATATCCTCTTGTTCTATGCACGGAATGAGATAGGGATCAAGCATTTGAGAATGACTTTCAGCTCTTAAAAGAGTTTCTTCGCCAGCCCTTTGAGGAACTGCTCTTTCAACACCCATTCTTTCTGTAGGTGTAGCGCTGTTTAGCTGTATTGCAAATAGTTTTCCCTTAGACAGGATTATTTCTCTGGGAAAAGTCTTCAGATCTTCCAAAGGAATAGTAAGTAATTCTTTTAGGAGGGACTCGTTTTGTTTCACAGAAACAACATCCACTAGAAATACATTCACGTAGACAAGCTCTTTGAGAAAACTTCTTACCAGTCCCCATAATTCTGACCCACAGACATTGATTGGTGCTTCATCGGCTTCGTCAAGTCCTTGTGTATTCTCTGTAATAACAAATACCGGTGGATGCTTCGAGAGATCGTTCAGAACTTTTATAAGCTCAGCAAAGACTCGACAGTTCCATTTCAATGTCTTCATCACTTTTAGTCCATCAGTGGCACTGTCATCAAAACCAATTGAGCCGGGTAGGAAAAGTACATTCGAAATACGATCAATACTTCCACATTTAGAAATTACGCTTTGGAATATAACATCGTGAAAATTCTCGTCGAGAGATTTTGGGCTGACAAGAATCGTTTTTGACGGATCCAAACAAAAGTAGTCTATTCGTGAACTATTACCATGAACCAAAAGAATATTTTCGACTCCATTTTTTGTCTGTGGGGTACTTGGTTTTCGGTATGATCGTGCAGTTGTCACATATTTCAGCTCCCTTGGTATCAGAACGTCTGGAAGCTTTCCGAATATTGTGATATTTTTCAATTCAACAAGGATGTCACCCTCCTCATCCATCAGAAATGCATCTGCATGATTGTCGATGACTTTGTCAGTCATACAATAATCTGTCAAGCTCAAGTAACAATACATAACCTGGCTCCACGGAGTCTTGAAAACCCTAATGCTATCAATTCCAACTGGGTATCCCTGTAGAGAGGAATTTTTAGTAGCATGCATATTAATTCCCTTTGCAGCTAGAGCACATGTTTGAAGCATGCCATCTAAAATGGCTGGATGTACGTGTGTTTTCGTCAAGGTTGACATAACTTTGGAAGAAATTTTGAATTTTGCCAAGCACTCCCCTGATTTCACTGAACACTCTTCTATAAGGTTAAATGTTTCTCCATATTTGAAACCAAAGTTCTCTAGTCTTCTATAAGCCTCCTCTTTCGTAATATGCGAAGGAAACAGTGCTTTTACATTTTCAACATCACATCGTTTTGGGCGGGGACGTGAAGAAGCTTTCACACGGCCTCTGGCACGAACATACCCTTGACAGAATGCTTCAAACTCGCAAAATAATTCGCCCATTACGTTTTCATTCTTTTCGACATGAATCTCAATTTCTGTCACGGATGTAGAATTTACTGGAAGGGTTTTTAAAAACTCTAACTCTACCTGCAGTTCTTGAATTGGCTTTTGTAGAAGATCTTTCCCGATTTGAAGACCAACATCAGCATAAAATGCCCCAGGGAGTATCACTCTTCCCTGAACATAATGGTCAAAAACGAAAGGCGTTTCTTCTTCATTAATCTTTACTTTATAATGTGAGTCTTCATCATTTGTGCCTTTCTGTTGTCTCACATATAGATGAGATTCGCCATGTTTGTCGGAAGGGGTAACAGCTAAGGCACTTATTGTAATTAAATCCTTCCCAACATATCTGTACTTTGGGATTTCTGTGATACGTTTTGAATTTGGAATAATATTCTCCCAATTTATTCCAAGGCCTAGCTGATAAAGTTCCACCATGGTTTCTTTCAATGCAATTATTTCGTTGCCCATCCTCATGGAAGGAAGAGACAAGGTCTGGCTTGAAGGCAAGATATTTTTAACATGTGGGGCTAATACAGGATGTGGACCTATCTCTAAGAACACAGTTGTACTTGTCTCTTCAGCAACAGTTTTGATCGCTTCGCAAAACCGAACCTCTTCTCTTATATTTTCTCCCCAGTAATCCGCGGTAGTAAAATCGGTGCTCTCTGCATATGCTCCAGTCACCGTCGATACGATTGGAATTTGCGGGTGTTTTCCACTTATGTTTGACAAAGATTGTATGATATTGATCTTCGCAGACTCCACGCAGTGACTGTGATAGGCACATGATACGTTTAGTTCTTTCGATAGAATATGCTCTCCGTCATTATTTAAACGTAAAATTTCTTTCTTTATTTCCTCAACTCCTCCTGCATCCCCCGATAATGTACCCGATACCGGACTATTGTGAACTGCTAAACATACTGAGTGAGATTTGCACATGTTTTTGAGTTTGGAAAGTTCAATGCCACTTACAACCATCATTTTACCACCTGTTATTTCTGACAGATGCTTTGATCGCCAATAAATTACCTCCACAGCCGTTTCCAAACAAATTGATCCAGACGCATAAGCTGCCGCCACTTCTCCAACAGACTGACCAACGACTGCATCAGGTTTTATTCCACAAGATTTCCACATTTCTAGTAGAGAAACCTGACAGGCGAATATTGATATATGACCTACCATTGGATCTGTCATCACTTCATCCGACTTCATCTTTTCAGCTACTGACCAGCCAGTGTGTACTGCCAACAACTTGTCCACTTCCATGAGTTTTTCTCGAAATGCACTGACTAAAACAAGATTTGAACACATCCCTTGCCACACAGTGCCCACACCACAAAACACAAACACAATTTTTACTTTGTTTTTTCTTTTCGATTCTTTTCTTCCATTCATGTAATTTTGACATTTGGCCATCAGCTCTGATTGGGTAGATGCTGTAAATCCTATTCTGAAAGGGAAGTGGTCTCTTTTGCAAGTGGAGGTATATGATATATCATGTAGGTTGTATGACTTTTCATTCAAACTCTCTACCAGTTTGCAAACATTTTCAGTCAAGGCCTCTTGAGTTGTACCTGAGAGTACAATTAAAGCCTGCTCTTGAGTATTTCTTACATGTGAATATCGTTCTTGATCTGGGCTCTTTATGTATTCCTGAACTATTGCATGGGCATTTGTTCCACCAAATCCGAAACTATTCACACATGCCATCCTCGGGACACCATCTGGCAATGGCCATTTGCCAATCTTCGTTGGAATGACTAATCCATTTTTCCCAAGGTTGTTTCTTTCATTGACTCCTTCTTTGTCTACATGCAGGGAAGGCACAATCATTTCATGATGCATCATAAGCAATACCTTAATAAGGCCAGCAACACCCGCAGCGGACTCAAGGTGTCCAATATTTGACTTAACAGAACCGATATGTTTTAAAACAGAGGAGTTCTTCTCCTTGAAAAATGTTCCCAGAGCATTGCACTCAGTAGGATCTCCGAGGGGTGTACCAGTACCTAAAGTGTATAATTGTAGAATTGAGCACATAGAAACCTTTAAACATACGCTGCTAAACGGCATGACGTATGCTGATTTTATCAGTATGTGGTCTTCTCTCTCTCTCTCTCTCTCTCTCTCTCTCTCTCTCTCTCTCTCTCTCTCTCTCTCTCTCTCTCTCTCTCTCTCTCTCTTTCTCACACACACACACACACACACAAAACAAAAAATATCCATCTGTTCAGGTCCATTGAAAGATCGGTTTTGATATGCAAATATTATTCAGGGGATAGTTATGAGCCCGGTGCAGCAATTCCGATAAACTGACTAATATATTTCGACACCTTCAGATTAGTATTCAAGGTGGATTATACAAGAGAAAGTTTATTTTAAGTGGTTCACCTTTGTTACCTGTGTACACTTTGTCTTTTTGGCTATGTGAAACTAATTTCGAACAATTTAAATATATAAAATTTTACAATACTTTGTTTTGTAGTTTTTAGGTGTGTACATGTTTGCTTTCAATCTACAAATTCTGAGGAATCTGCCACCTTATCAACTAAACATTGAACTCTGTAAACTTTCCTTTAATTGATATCAAACTAAACCGAACAATTCTTGTAACAGGTCGAGTTTAATGAAACTCCAGCAACGGATGACATCTTTGAGTTCACGTGATTGATTTTGCTGCATCAAAAATAAAATCATTTCTAATAATCCTTGTTTAATACCATCTATATCAGATTCCTACAGACTGAAAATATGCCTTAAATATTTACTGATAGCTAGTAATCTGGCAAATATTTTACCATGTGCTTCAATAACTTGAACGGTAGATTTCGAAACGTTATACTTCTTGTAGACTCGATGAAGAAGAGCTATTTGCTGCTTTTCAGATGGTGCAGTGATGGGTGTCGCCATGTGTCCATCTTGATTTAATCCTGTCCCAAGAAGACCCCATATCTTGTTACCACACTTTACAGCCTATATATAAATGATAAAATAATCTAGTTTAGAAATAAGAGTTCTTTGAATTGTGCTGAAAACAATATTCTATTGAACGTTACAGCTTCTTATAAGTATTATAACTTTTTAATTTATTTTGAGTACCTCACTTCAATCATTTTATAAGCAAGGCTGATAAATAAGTACTACACATTTAATAATACTGCCTGGCGGTTTAGAGGTTGATGTCGCCTATTTATTAAAACAAAATCTGCTGACACTTTTGTCTGCATTCATACCTGTATTTTTATATCATTAACGAGCTACAATCAGCTGGATATTTCTTTTGCCGATATGTACATACCATTTCCGGATCAATGTCAATGTTTGGCAACTTGTAAATTCCGTAGAATAACACAACCTTCTGTCATGTTGTCATTTTTAATTTTGTGCTAGATGTGGCTTTTAATAAATACTGGTAAATGTGTCAACTGTATACAGGTGTCTTCTGGAAAGATTTCAATGCTTCAAAACTGTATTTTTTAATAAATAGGTGATATCAAGCTCACATACCGTCCATCAGTATGAACACAGATTTGGGGGTAGGTGCTGATTTTTTGGACAAATCACGACCGTGATTGAGAATTTTGAAGATGGGGGTTTTGCTAACCTCCATTTCGTTATGCATCTAAAAAGTAAAAAAGATCTTTACTTGAATTTAAGTTTAAGACCTGACCTTGTTTACGAGTTAGTGATTTTCTCCATTAGAAATGGTCAGTTATCAAGAACATTCTATTGCGTCATAGTTAGTTAACAGTTTGTAATTAATACAGTTTTTGCAGATGTAGTCTTCATTCTATTCCTAATACGCGGTATCATAAGAAACAATCTGAGAGAAATTATTTGAGTTATCCACCAGAATTTGAAAACGCTGATTGACTTATTGGACTTAAACACTAATTTTGGATTATTGAAATATGATTCAAAGACATTTTGAATTGTATCATAATGGTACATTCAGAACATTCGTTGCTAATCGACTTGTGATATAAAATTTAGGATTATTTGGTATTACAGTAACAATATTGTAAGTATCTGTTAAATTTTCCCTTTGTATTCTACGCAGATAAATTATTTGTTAAATAACTTGTTGGTTTTGTTTCTTTTCTGTTACATAGTTTAAGACCATAGAATCCTACCAGAAGGAACAATAATTTTGCAGAATTACGATTATACTTCACCATGTGCTGAGTAGAACTCTTCATTGGTAGCAAATATTTAATAAGGTAACAAAACAATTATCAAGACAATAGGAATGTGTAAATAAAAACTTTAATGAGAAGAATTTTATTGCCACATGGAAAATGTATCTGCTAAATAAGGATTTGATATCCTACCTTTTGAAGCTCTCAGCACTTAATATTTAACATAATATTATTCCCACTTTGCATAATTCTATATTCATTTTGATTCAAACGATGATACAATTTACATATCAAAGCTTCATGCAGAAGGAATTGTTCTGATGCATCAGTTATATATGTTTTAATATCTAACATTTTAAAGAATAGGACTGGAAGTAGTGAAAAATGTAACTTTATCCTTTCGTCTCGTTTGTTAAAAATGCGTGCATATCTTTCGCAGTAAACATTTATATCATGTTTCAAAACATTTAATATAGATTTACCATTCTATAATAAAATTTCACTAAATGACCACGGACAGCAATAAGGCTGTTGTCGAACGGGCACATAAAATAAAAGAAAGTCAAGCACTTTTGATCAAAGCGTGAAACGTATTTTTAATATACGTGCATTGATTTTCAAATGCATAAACCCTTTCCGCAATTTGAATAGTCGATGTAGTAAAGGGAAATACGCTGAGCTTCTAAAAGTCGAAATTGTAGGTGACCCGTATTGTTCACTGGAATTTTCTGCGGTTACATTTTTTTTCAAGGGTCACATATGTGAAAACATGTTGCAAAGGGGACGACAGAGTTCATTTCCTATTTTGCACCGTGCTCATAAAGTTCATCAGTACGTTTATCGCCGTGTTATGATATGTTTTTCTATCTAAATTTTAATCCATTTACAGGGACAGTACTAAAATGAACAATGACACTTACGTCTTCAACACGCTTCAAGATGATAATTCCACATCCTTCGCCTCTAGTGTATCCATCAGCCTTACTACTGAACGAATGGCACTGACCAGTCGGGGATAGCATTCTGGCATTTGACAAGGTTTTAAATAGGTTTGGATCCAGAAGAAGACTTACTCCGCCACAAATTGCCATATCACAGTCCCCTACAGATAAATTGCTTGCGTAGTTTGAGACCGTTATTTACAAAGCTCTATCATCTGCAACCATTCTCTGATATTGTTGGCAGGAAACAGAATCATATTGATATTTTAAAAAATTTAAACAAAATAAGCTACCCATATCTCACAGTTCTTTATTTTTAAATATCTAACTTTCTGAAAACTTTTTTCTATAAATCATTATAACAAAACAAACAGCTGGAGTGCACATGAAATTAGATGCTTTTTCTGAATTAGGTGCAATATTATTATGTCCAGTAATTGCAGTGGCGGTAGAAGTGTTTTTTATTTTCTTATAGAAAATTATTAATCGAGTACACTAGAAACAAAAGTTTAGTGCTACGATATGTGTACTACTCCCTCGCATCCACACCACCAAGACAAGTAGACACAATTAGACACATCACACAATTTTAAGTTAAAAGGGGGAAATGTTTATCCTATAATAAGAGGGTACCAACTTACTAGCTCCTAATGCCAAACCTCCCTGATGAATGGCTACTAGACTGGATGAGCATGCGGTGTCTATTGTCATTGAAGGCCCATGAAGATTGTATACATATGACACTCTGGCACTAATTATGCTGGTATTTATGCCAGTTACGAGGTAACTGCTACTGCTGTCAAGATTTCTCAAAACTGTACATTTAAAGTCATCGTTCATCACACCTGAAAATGTATATTTTGTCATATTTCCTAAAAGATCCAACGGTGAAAAGTAAATTATTTGCACTGTAGTCTTACCGAAATGAATTAATTTGTTGCTTTATAATCCATCTGAGGAAATACTAATAATTAAATCTATTAAATTCTGTATCAAAAATATTAATAAATAAATGTGTGAATTTTATTTAAGATACGAAAAATGCGATCTTTTCATGCGTAAGGTTATCATAAATGGATGGCTATTCAAATCTGTTAAAGACATTCAGTTGTTACTAATAATTTTCATATAATTCTGCAGTGATTTTGTCATGTTAAAGTTACAGCAATATTAAATATTTTAGGAGAACAGTGCAAGGTAATAAATTTAACTTTGTTTTTCAGTTGAAGC
Organism: Potamilus streckersoni; assembly: GCA_016746295.1. Taxonomy (NCBI): domain Eukaryota; kingdom Metazoa; phylum Mollusca; class Bivalvia; order Unionida; family Unionidae; genus Potamilus; species Potamilus streckersoni. Next base: position 91,098 of record JAEAOA010000109.1, read on the forward strand.
AATTTTAACTTATCATCTCGATTTTAAATTTGTCATTTTAAGATTTTGTTAAGAAATTGTCAGTTAATTAATTAGAACTGAAGGGTGAAACAACAGACGTCAAAATTACTATGTTGAAACCACACAAACGAGTTGACAGAACGAAATATTCACAGCAGAAATGGCAGTTTGCATTATATGTTATTACACAAAACGATTTGATTTCAAACTCATTAGAATCGGCACAGATAGTAGATGAATTATTTAAAGAAACATGCGAATTTAATTTGTACCAATATAAACTCCCGTGTTGGTACCATCCAGATCTCGACGTGTGAGCCCGGCATCTTCCATTGCCATGTGGGTACAGTCCAACACAAATCTTTGTTGGGGGTCTATCCATTCAGCTTCTTGTTCTGTTATTCCAAATACTTTGTTGTCCCAAGAAGAAAATCTGGCAGTAAGAAAAGGAAATAAAGTTCGGATTATTAAGATGTTTTCATCAGGTTTCATGTATAGAAGTATTGAAGCAAAACTTGACGATGGAAAATTTCAAGACTGAAGGTTTTAAAAGTTATATTACCAAGCAGACGAACATGCATATCTTTCTCAAAGTCAGGCAACAGATTTTGTACAATAAGAGAAATAATTTGCGGCGAAGCCATAGTCACGTGACAGCGAGTACATAATAGGCAATCATTCTAAGTTCAGTTCAACATATATGATCCAGAAAATAGATATTATTGACTTTGGGAGATTCTGCATTTTAAATCATTGAATAACTTCATTAAAATAGTTATCTGATTTTATGTTACCAGTTCATCATAGTATTTAACATAGAATGGCCCCAATTGTGGGCAGATAGTAAAATTGTCAATAGTATGTATCGTGTATATATGGCATTGCCGGAAAGAAGAGAAAAACGAAAATGTTAACTCTTTCATAATCAAAAAGTTACAGATTCTTAGGTTCTGTCTGTACCCTGATGACGTTGTACCCGAAGTAAAAACTGGCTACACAAAGGCACAATACTTATAATTATCGGATGAAAGAAATGATTATACTCTATTAAACTTTTTTAAAGAAAATTCTAACCAGCCATCAATATCCGGACCTCATAATTAATTCTGCACCATTTTAGTGAATTTATGATGGAACCGACAAAGGTTCCGGTGATCAGGACTCGCTACTTCGAAATTCATGTTAGGATTTTGTCCGAGTCTTTACTGAAATGGAATGAACCCTATATCGGTGATACTTGGCTTGTTGAACGTTATCAAGAGAGATATCGAGACTATATGAATCCTATAATGTGATACTTGACTTGCTGATCATAAGCAAAAGAGATATTGTGACGGGATGAACCCTCTGCTAGAGATTCTTGACTTGCTCAGGTGCGTAAGAAAAATAATTAAAGATACTTCATCACGATGAAACAGTTTGCTTCATCGAGTTAATGCTGGTTTATTAGTCTAAAAAGCGTTCAAGGTTTTCGAGGGAGCCTGATAAGCAATAAACGTTTATACCTTTCGACAAGCCCAGCTCTGTATGTCTGCTTTATCTCGGGATCAAGTGGGTCAGTGATGAAGTGGTTATCGAAACCAGAGCGGTGACTTTTGACTTCCACAATATGGTTTTCGCCATTTAGAAGAAGTCGCCAAAATTCATCCTTGTCATTTGCCCCTGGAAATCGGCAGCCAATGCCAATTACTGCCACTGCTTTTTGCTCTTCCATTTTCCTCTGTCTGGGAAGAAAATTCAGGCATGGTCAATTACCATAGCTTGCTGACATAATCACATAATATGAATGTACATTATGTTTGCAAAAGCAATGGCATGACCCAACTTACACGATCGTATTATATGGATGTACAGTATTTTTGCAAAAGCAATAAAATAATCTGAGAAAATACAATGTGCCCGTTAGCAGTTTACAGTCAATAAACTAGATAAGTTTAACCTATCTATCTTCTATTTAACTATCGATCAATACATCTATTTTATTCTCACGGAAATAAAATGTCTTGCCAATGCTTTGAAAGAATCGATTCAAAATTCTGCATTCACTTAAAATATGTGTCAAAATATTTACAACATCATATCGTTTCCGATTTAGATTATCATTGTATAATTTAGATAAGTTTATGCAAAACCATGAATCAAAATTTTCCTTTTCAAGTTATCTCAAATGTGAGAGTTACTTAACATAGAAGAGTAGCTGTGACTATTGTAAAAGTCGTAGCTGTAACTATTATAAAAGTCGTACTGATATAATCCTAGAACAACAAAAAAAATCCAACAAAAAACCCAATTTGATCAGTAAGAAAATGCAGAATGCTAATGACGAGCACATGTTTGAGGTAGAGTTGGTCACTGCTAGATAGAGAATTTGGAAGAGTCTAAAGCTTATGATTCTTTGCGTTTCAGTAGACAGGACATATTCTTGAAATCAAAATGTATTACTGACAAACTGAAACACGGTGTATAAATATAATAACTGATTATTCGGGATGTCATTGGTGGGATTTACATGGTTTGATGATGGCTACTGTTTGGCACATAATTAGAAAAGAGCTTGACCCGAGGGTTCAAAAAGTTTTCGAGTGCTGTGGCAAATGTTTGCACGTCGGTAATTTACATGATCAAATAATAAGTAAACAAATTATATAGAACATACCTTCCAAGAAAAATATTTTCAAGCCAAAAAAATCAGTACAAGAATGTCACGTACAATGCCGATATTTGCTGACATAAAACAAATCGCACTTGTCAACCCATGGATACTGTCTAGCTTGATTATAATGCACACGAAACGCAGCTGTTACGTATATGTAATTTAATTACTTGTGTTTTAGTTTTAAATTTTTTTTATCTTTTCATTGCGTTATTGTAATGATAACTTTATTCACTGGATTTTACCTTCTTCGAAAGTTCAGTTTTCTGTTTGACCTGATAAACAAACAGTCATATGCTATATTTTTAGCTAACCTAGTTCGTGACCTTGGTTATGAATTCGTAAATACTGAGTGAAAGTCACTGTTCGTAATCAAGGTCATTCTTGACTTGCGTTAGCTCAGTTGTAAACAAACTATTTTAAATTCATTTCCAGTGTGGTAATCATCAATTCTTAGCTAAGGCTATACTAGCCTAGTTAATAACTGACTTGTTATCACGCAGATCTGAAATTACGTTCTTAGTCCTCCATAGAGGAACTTCATTGGGATTCGAACCTTGATTTAATTAGAACTTTTTGTGATAAGACTTATATTTTAAATTCTATAATTACTTTTATTATATTACAAATCGTGTCTTTTTTCATATCTTACCTTGTTTTCTAGGGAAATAAATTATTTTTCTAAATTTTACAAAGCTTCAGCTTTTTGGCTTCACTCTTTTCTATTGTTAGTTTTGAACGAGCCTCAACACGTATCACAGCATAAAATTAAGGTAACCGCACAGTATCTCCAGAACAATTTAATTCAATGTGTGTTGAAAGCTTATCTTTGTTATAAGAAATTCTATGCAAAATATGAGTTTGATCGTTGCATTTCGTATTTTGAACAAATCGATAATTAACAATGACAATAAATAAGATGAAACTGTTTTAAAATATTTATTTGCTAAATTACTCAAATAGAGTCGGGCTACAAGTTCTCACAGCATTAGATGAGAAGTATAAACAATGAAAAATGAAAAGAACAAAGAAAAAGACAAATAACAGCAAATTCGTTGTGCTGATAATTAAATGATAATACTTAGAGAAAATGAAACATAAAGGAAGATAGATATCCAAGTAAATGATTATGTTATCCAACATCGGAAGGAATCGCATCATTATCATTTGGTCATTATACTGTTTGAAGAAGAGTAATAGTGATAATAAGAATAAAAAATATTTATGTTCAGAATATAAGTACGAAACATTAGTCAAAATGCTTGGCATGCTTATTGTACTTTTGAAACAACTCAAAAATGTTCAAATATTGCTCAGTTGCAAGAAAATGTGTACCAAATATAAGAGTGGTTGTTGTTTATCTCGATCGCCTGTTTTCTGGTTTCATTTGTTTCAGTCATCCAGAACATTTTAGAAAGACGTAAATTTCTCCACAACTTGTGCCTGCAAAATATGGTATATATCTGCATTGGTCAAACTGCGATTTTGATATTTCAAGCACAATTAAATTTCTTTCACTTACTGCAATCTTTGTCAAGTCCACAAACATTCCATTTCACAATCCGTACAACTGATGATCGAATCAAAAGACATAGTTTCAAGATTGTAAGCAAAGTCATTCCATAATAATGTATTTAAAACAGACGTGTCTTTACCCTAGAAAATGTGTTTTATTCGTATTGAATGGCATTTAGCATGAAAGCATTTTGCCTAACCTTTAAATGAATATGTAATTTAGTGATTAGTATTAATATCACTATTGGTAGTAGAAGCAGTATTGTTGTTGTTACTCTTATGGTTGCAATGCAATACAAATAGTTACAAAATATAAGTTTAAAAGTCTGATATGCATATAAATTAGCATCATTAAATTATTTTCTGATTTAAAATCTGATCATTTTCTTTATTTTAAAATTTTAATTAAACTATCGGCCTTTTTGGCAATGATATTTCTATTTTTCTTGGATTTGCCATTGAAATGTATTAAAAAATACTTGCATGCGAATATTTTAATCGTTACTTTGATTTTGTATGCTAATAATAATAATAATAATAATAATAATAATAATAATAATAATAATAATAATAATAATAATAATAATAATAATAATAATAATAATATTTAAAGAATTTGTTCTTTTAAACGTAGTCAAAGCACTGACATTTTAAATGCTAATTAGTTAGGAAATTAAAAAATATTATAAAACCATTTATAATCAGACTGCACTATGCAGCAATACTTGGCATTTTTAACAAAAAGGGGGATTAAATCAATATTTTACTTAAATGACATTTTTATGATTTAGATAATTTAATTTTGTCTCTGTAATTTCGTCTCGTTTATTTTAATTCTGCATGTTTTATCGCTAAGTATCTTGCATGATGTATACCGCATAGTTGCATCAACTTTTGTTTTCACCTACGCTAGCATCCGCATTAAAACCATACACCCGACGATGCATATACCTCTGCTCCGGCTACTAAAAATTGCATGACTCTAATACTGCATTCGCCATTCACGTACTTGCTAAAGTTTGTGCTGACATGCTTGGTGTAAAAATGTCTGTCATGTAAATATTTTCGATTACATGATTTGGTGTCCGATTCATAACGGTCCGGATTTGAATTTGGACTTTTTTAACGTAGCTTTAAAAGTTTTCAATCATATCGCTATGATGTTTGCATTGTGGCAGATTATAATGATTTCTAGCACTGGAGTATCTAATTCGATTTTCCTCTGACTCTTGCCACCCACTTTTTGATATTTAAACATTTATGTTGGAGTGTCGGGTCAGAAGAGTCCATGGTATCAAAAAGTTGGAATTCACCGACACAATTTGGTGTCGGCATAAAGTAGCCGCCCTCTACCCGGTCTAGCAAACTTTAACGACCTTTCATCGAGATATACATGCATGAAATCGATAGGAATATGATTTATTTTCTCAGAAATATTGAGTATAACATTAATATCATTAAGATCTTGAAGTTTGAACTTCTTCAGTTGATATTGCTGCATACCGTTTAAGATGTCTGGAGTTGAAATCCAACAACGTGTTAATTATATCTTTTCTCATTTTTAGTTTGCTATTTTAAATTGAATTTGGTTAGGAGAATTGTGATGCTGTTTATAATATTTGTGAGAATAATCACTAATCACAGCAGAACATAAACTTTAAACCGCTGACATCTAGTGTTATACAATTTATCTCGGCAGCCAATAAGTTTGGACATAAAAACATAAAACAAAAAGAAACTTTGCTTGTTACCAGTGAATCACATATATATTTCCTGTCATTGGTGAAAAACTTGCATCTCACCCACTGGATGAAATATATCGGTTATTCACTCAAAGCAAGCAAATATCCTCTTTGTTTTACATGTTATATGCAGGACCAACAAGAGTGGGGAAACGGGGATATATCCCCGGGGCCAGTAAGAGAGCCCTTCCCAAACGACACTTTTTTTAATTTTATAAAAGAATTTTTTTTAATAAGAACTAGGAGAGGTCCAGGTGTCTTTTACCCCAGAGCCCGTGATTGCTCTCTACGGCCCTGGCCGTATTTATAGTTTACCCCAACCCGTGTAGACTTTAAAAGTATGCCCCATGTCAAGAAAAAGTCTTTTATGAAGTTCAAGGAATATAGAGGTTCATTAACCTACCTTCCTAACTATAAGAAACCACAATGAACCACCTTGAGAATTTAATAATAATCACTTACCGAGTCCACCCCACCCCACCCCACCCCACCCCCGCCAGCACACGCAAAACTAAAATAACACTTGGTATCGAAGAGAAGCAGTCATCTGACCACTTGAATTGTTTAAATTGTGGAGCATGTGATTTCAGACATTGTGCCCTGCACGATTTTAAAATTGAAAAGGACAACAAATAGATTTGTTATTCAGATGATCTGCATGGTGATATCACTGAACAAATATATAAACTTTTATGGATACAGTTTTATTCACATTTTCATTATAATGTACAAACAAATTTTCTAAACTATAAATATTAAAACATTACTGTGTGCGAAAGTATTTATAAATAATTAATCAAAATAAGTTACATTTTTAATAGATATACTCTGTCAGTTTTGTAGAATTATTGGACATATTTTTATGATAATAATACTAACACTATTTAATTATTAAGTAAAATAATATCAAATAATATAGAAATATTATTAACATATTGTAAACAGGACACATAATTCAAAAAAATATTTCGTTAATGAATGTATAACAAGGTTTTTGAATTTAGACCTTTTAGATATAGGGCCTACTGTATTAAGCAACATTGATGGTAGTTACTTCCCTTAACAATCGAAGAAGAATATGCTGATGAAGACTATGACGATGATTAGTAACATAATAATAATGACAAAACAATATTATTAATGCTATTTAGTAGCAGTTGTGTAATACATTCGTTAAAAAGTATTAATATCTTACTTTGAAAACAAAACGTTTTGCACTAGAGAACATACCTGGTGTGATACAAATAGAAGCAGCTTAAAATATATGCAATGTAGTACTTTGATAAGCGATAAATCACAAATCATTCGACAACTAGGTAATAATAGTTAATAGTAATAGTAGTAGTAGGAGTATTAGTATTAGCATCAGCAGTAGCAGTAATTATAGTGGAATAGATGTAAGATTTAATAGCAATTATCTAGTATTAATAGTCACTCACCACTATTGCGCCATGGAATCCATCTTAGCGGAATGAAATCTAGCTATTGTAGTATCAGTTGCATAGAATCGGCCCCTTTATATATATACTATCACTAGCTCTCTGCATTACCAAGAATGAAAAACAAAACATATAATCCTGTCGGATACCTATTGAAAGTGGGTGGAGCTACTTATACCGGTAGTACAACAAGATTTCAAAATGACGTTACATATGTTCCAATCATACTCATTCTCCAAAAGTAGCATTTTTTTAAAAAAAAGTCAAATACATTTTCAGTTTCGTATTCCATCATTCGGTAATTTTATGGGGACTTTTTATTTTGCTTTTGGGTTTGGGGGGGGTGTGAAGAGGGTAACAATTGATAGGCTTGTGATAAAATACTCACCCAATGAACCCCGATGACTTGCTATAAATATATGAAAGGAAATTGCAAGACAGTTTTTCTTTAATTTAAGCGTTATAATTTACAAGTTAATGAATCAACAATTAGTTATCAAAGTAATATAGCAACAATATTTGACGACAACCTGAAAAAGATAAAATGACACATAGCTATTCACTTGACTGTATAATGCAAATGAATACGACGTTTTGTTATCACAATATTATACGTATATATATATATATATATATATATATATATATATATATATATATATATATATATATATATATATATATATATTTGTCATGTATTATAAATATGTAATGAAAATAATAGAGGAAACGGAACCAGAGTTTAATGTAAGGGGGAGGCCTGAAGCGCATAATATGTAGGTAATGTATTTATTTCACGTTTACTCCTCAGTTAAAGCTTCGAAGACGAAACATGGGTAGGCTGAGTAAGCAAACATATTCATTTTTCTTAGAACATCTAAATCTCCATTACCAAGCTCAGTCATCTTCTGATCATAAGAATTTAATTATAAATGACGTACTACACATGACACGTGGTATTGATTCACACCAGTCTCAAAGTGAAAGTAAGATAAATTCGCCGAATTGTTTTAAGGTTGTTGGGTATAGTTTCTTAAATCGGCCCCCTGACAAATTTTCTAACTGAAGGCTATGGTGTGATGTTTTACTTTGAACTGAATTTTCCTACTGTAAATATTTGCTCTATACCTTAGTAGAATGAATAGATGATGATCCTGTATCAGAGACACACCCCTGCCCCTCAAAGCATTCTACGTTAACATCTTTTTCAGCAGCCTTTCTTAGCTCAAAATGATGACTTTTACATGATAACTCTTTTTCTGACAAATATTCTTTGTGGGCGGGGGTGGGTGTCTCTGATACAGGATGCATCATCTCTTCCTACTACTATGACAGTCTCTCTTATTGATACAAAATGTCATATTAAACAAATGAAATAAATATAATGTCTTATTATAGACCATCAATCAGACATTTTGGATTCGATCTAACAAATAGATTTTGTAAAAGATTTAATTCGATCAAAGCAGCGTCAGCATATAATGGTCTAAAACCTAAAATAATAAGCGATTGTATTAAAAAGGTGGGATATTATATATCGCCGAAATATGGATCAGTTTGATTATTCGCGACAGAAAATGATATGAGAATTGATATATTATTTGGTAAGGCCACACAAAATTGTTTAAAACAATACAAATACTTGTCTGAGGACTTTTCAAGATGAAGATGTTATATACAATGATTATATACAATGGATATGATATATACAATGGTTATGATATATACAATGATTATATCTTGATTAAGGATAGCACTAAACACAGAATCATAATTAAGGATGATTTATGATTATATACAATGATGATGGTTATATACAATGATTATTTCTTAATTAAGGATGATTTATGGTTATATACAATGAAGGTGATTTATATGCACAATGAAGGTGATTTTATGTTCGACAACTCATGACTGATTTTAAACTAAACCCTAGCGTTATTATCTCCCATTAAAAAGTATACAGAAAAACTAAATCTCTAATCCTATTGAAATTATATAAACATTTGCAATTAAGTATAGAATGTTTTTGAAATTATACAGAAAAAAAACTTGATTCTCCCAGATATTTATCTGCGACTTTTTGAATAGCTCTTTTATTGCTAATTTGCTTAATAAATATTTGCTACAGTTTGCAAAAAACCTTTGACCTATACCAGTCAATGATTACTTTTGCGTCCTGATTTCGGTTGATTGGACTGTGTAGATTTTCAAATTTGTGAAGAAAGAGCATCTATTAAATTTTCGAGATATATAAAATACTTGCTGTCGTCTGTTCTAATAAGATAAAGTTTTATTCTAACAAATGTACTAAAACAAATACCTGAAACTTCATCATTATATTCAAATGACAATTATTGGTTATTGACCATTATTTTTTAATTTACTATTAACTCCAACGGCTAATGTTTAATTTTCAAACATTATTTCTGATGCTTAGACAATATTACTTAAATAATATCCAAGTGCGAGAGTATTAATTCCGTCTTAGCAATAACTTTTATCATCAAAATTGCTTAGTCCACGATTTATAATTATATTCGTTTCAAGTTTATGATAGTTAGTCCTAGTTACATTGGTTTTAATAAAACTGAAGCTATTGTTAAGAGCCGCTTTGAAATCCTCAAAAATGCTTCATCCTTTTCACATATCCTTTGGGGATGCCTTTAGCTTTCTTTGTCAGTTTATTGTCGTCTAATATGACAGCATATATTTGGCTTCTTAGTCCAACAAACAAACTCTCTCACAGTTACAAACATAAACTCATCTTTCATTTTTCCAGTAACTTTCTTGTTAGAATTATCATGAAATCCACTACAAGTTGGATAATCTGATAAATGGAACAAACGTTTAACTTAATTAATCGTTAATAAAGTATAATCAAACGTCATTGAATCTGCAGAATGGATAGTCTTTATGCAGATCGTGTAACGAAATGGGGTAGTGTAGATCAACTTCAACAAAGTATGAAATATGTTTCGGAAGATTTTTTCGGTTTCTTTAAGAAATTAGTTTGGAGTTATCCAATGAAAGCCACCGAAAGGCATTGGCTGTCTCATCATCTCACCTAAAAAGGTTTACTTTATCTAGATAAATAATGTAACTCGACGGAAGATTTTTAATAACTTTTTTAAATGTTTATTACTAGCCGCTGAATATTTTTGTTATAACGCTAATTCCACCTCAGATGTCTTTGCAACAAAGTTAAACATATCGACATCTTTTAAGAGGTCTAATTCCATTTTGCTAGTTTTAAGTAAAGCGTCCCAAGACAGCCCCGGAGCAGAATAATATCAACAGGGGTCTAGTCCGTAATTTACATGACTAACCTGACGAAAATTCGTGAAAACATTTGCTAGCAATAATACAGCCGTTTTCAAATATAAATCTTGATAATCGCCAAATGTTTTACAGGCAAATTTATTCCACATATCTTGTGTATATTTATACTCGTCGCTGATGTTCTTATTCTTGAGCTGCGAGTAAAATGTATTTTTGCTAGGTAGAGAAGTTTCATTAAAACTGATCCAATCGTCAAGTTACTTATATGCAAAGATACCTACTGTTGTCAGATGGACATAGTTTTCATAGAAGCTGCTTCGCAGATTATTGAAAATACTGCACCCTTTCACGAGCTCGTCTAATGATGCTGCCATAAATTGCATGCTGTCAATAAAGCATAATTTGCAAAGGGTCACCGACATAAACTTTTCAAATTTATTTGGAATATATTTTATCACGTTATTCAATTTTATTTTATATTTAATGTTTTTATCACCAAAAGCTTCTGTAATGCTGTGACTGTCGCAGCCATAAAAGTTACGTAAAGCTACGGGAATAAAATCTGAAGCATGAAATTTCAAATTATAACTTATGAGCTGCTCCGCGTTATTGGCCGGTCAAATGACGGTGATCTCGCACCTTGGAGTCCGCCAGCAACTGTTCGCAAATGTGACAACTAACTACCTCAGCAAAATCGAGCTGTTGTTTAGACTTTATTCTGATCGGAGCTGTTCTATGTAATCTGTTAAAAATTGTATTAACTTCATCTATTAAATTTTTTTGATAACCACAAGGCAGGAATTTCACAAACTACCTTATAAACTACACCGCAAGGAATATGCTGTTGTATTTGTCTGGTACTTGATTTGTTCGGGTTGTGTTCTGCTCCAGGCACCGGAAAGAGAAGACACTAGAAATCGGCGTAAATAGCAAAAGGAATAATTAGTTTATGATTATAATTTTTAAATTTTAATATTTTTTTTTTTGCTAGGCATAGTTTTTTTTTAACGTTGACGCAGTATTTCAGATGGACTTGCAGTCTGTCATTGTTAGTAAAGCCGTGCAGATATCAGTAACAGAAATATTTCTGGTTTGCGTTTTGCTGTACTGTACGCCAACTAGGCCGTTAAAGTTTTTTTATCTAATAGGTATGCCCATGAAAAAAAATAATAAATTTATTGTCTTTTGCGAAGCATTTTCTGAGATATATCTAGGGTAAACTTTTTCTCGCTAGTCTAGTCCGAAAACATTTACTAAGATACCGTTTTGTTTCTCGAACTTTGGTATACGATTTTCTGCTACTGGAAAGTTGATGCCATCAAAATTGAGTTCCTTCTTGTGTGGCAAATACTTGCTGATGCGATCGGAATTTTGTTCTTTAGGAAACATTGCGGAAAGATTAGAGCACTGGAAACATTTATCATTTTTTATTTTACATTTATGGAGTACTTTTTATTCTTAAGTTTTTAAAGAAGATCGACATACAAATTACCCCTTAGTACGTTATATCTCGCTGTGGGAAATAAAACTGCTTTATCTTTTAGAATTTCCACCCTGACCCTGACGAGATAAATTCTTCTAATTTTTTTTTTGTTTATTTATTGATATATTTCATCGGCGACCATATCAATGTTTCTTCCAGTTAGTATCTTCCGCGATTCGCTCCCAGATTTCGCTATCAAAACTTTTTGTTTCCTCAACTGCGTGTAACTTTGATAAAATCGTATGATATTGGACTATGAGTTTGATACATTTGTAGAGGTAAAATTAGTTAATATGGTCTGATCGTCGAGTACATAACTATTATCATAACCTGAAAAAGCTGAAGCATTTTTTTCGGATTTCATAATACTTTTATACTTTTTTGTAGCAATGACTCGCAATTTCAGCATTATATATATATATATATATATATATATATATATATATATAGTAATAATGTTTATTTAATTGAAATTTTTTAATTTGTTTCTAATTAAAGATATAAAAATTGTATGTATATATATATGTGTGTGTGTGTCTGTGTGTGTGTGTGCGTTTGTGTGTATAATGACAGAAATCCTGAGATATCTGCCACTGACAGCGGAAGCGCAAGAGATGTGTCATATGCATCCGAAATACAACTTATATGCTGGAAATGCATTAGGTTTTGTTATCAACATAGCAACCAAAACAGCTATAGGCGTATCAACTCCTCCTGGTATTTTAATTTCGGTGAAAGGTGCAGAAAGAATCGAAATGTTTGGAGAAGATTTTATTTATACTTTGTTTTATGGTGTTATTCTAAAGGAACAACGATTATTTCGAGCAAATGTCGCAATGGCTGATGATAATATCGAAAATCTATCATTGCAATAAGAATATCAACCCTACCCAATATTTGATTTGTACGAAGCCAATGATAAATGAATTATTCGTCACATAAGAACCAACAAGTGATAGGAAATTTTGATAAATATGGCTACTTTTACATAATTGTATGTGGATCAAACACTGATCAAATCCATTACAATTCTCTTAGATTTTTTAACACACTTTTAATGGTGCTATTCCAGATAGTTTAGTTATCGACCATATTAATAAAATTAAAACTGACAATGTCTTGAAAATTTAGATTCGGTTACTCAACAAGAAAACATCAAACGTGGAATTGGTGGTTGTAATAATTATAAATATCCTGCTAAACAAATAATTTCAATTAATCTTGAAACTGGAGCAGAAATGAAATTTAAATCAATTTATTCTGATGGAAAATATTTTAAAAATTTGTTGCAAATCAGTAAAAGATGTCGCCGATTGCAAAACAAAATCGGCAACGTCCATGTTGACATTTGATTGATTTAGTTTTAAATACGGTAACTAAAAATATTTTCTATATCGATTTTGGTGACACAATTATGACCAAATTCTATTATGTCTTCTCGATTTAATCGTGACGTCATTATTTTATTTGTCTCAAGTTTTGTTTTATCCTCTGCTGTTAACAAAAATTTATCAGATTCGCCCACCGAAATATCAACGAATATTTATAACGTCAACGAAATAAAAATTATATCCTAGCAAACAATTTCGAACTGCTTCGGCTAATTCTATTGTGTTTAGTATATTAAATCGACAATATTTTATTTCCATAATATATATTAACTAGATAAAAGATTATTATCATAATGGATTTATTCGAGAGACTAGCTCAGCTATACTCGGCAGATTTTGTTTCATTTTCTAAAGTCACATTAAAACAATATCGACAGATTTGCTGGAGCTGATTTTATCGGCCGTACTGAAAATGATATTTTGTATAACTATGACGAAGGTGATGAAGATGATGATGTTAGTAAGAAACATTTAAGTATACCAACAACTGGTTGAAATGACGTTAAGTACCACATTGCCAAAACATATTAAAATTTAATTTTAGTATTGCTGAGCATTAAATATTTTGGCAACTTATAAGGACATTTCTAAACATAAAAGTACCGGGACAAAAAAGAAACATAAATACGATTTTATTTCATTAAAATATTTAATTTAAAGCAAATCGATGATGCGAGAAAATTCCACTTAATTTCTTTAAGTAAACCAGTAAAGTGTAGGTCAGTGCTAATAGAATACGAGCAAATTATAGTAATATTATTCAGTCGATGCAATCGACCGAGTTGGACATCAACAATTAAATTTATCGCTATCCGAGCCATTTAACTAAACTTTTGTTGCCACGCCTTTTAATAACCTTTTCAATAACAAATACATTTTGTTCTTTTTTAACGTTCCTGTTCGTAACATCTGCCAGTTATAGGTTCTCCTAATAAGTCTTTGAACGAGTATGTAACTGGTATTGTTCAAAGTACTTTATCAACAACAAATACTTCTTCGCTCCAGTACAGACTAAATCCCTTTTCAAATGTTTTCTTATTCAATGAAATTCTAACTTTATCGCCAACTCTAAATTTATGTCTGCGGTACATGTTTTCGTATGGATTAGCAAGCGCGTCGTTTGGTGACATTTTAGTGGTTCGGTGTTTCATGTATTTATATTCGTCAACGATATTTTGTAAGTTGTAGATGTATTTTTTCGTGTTTTTAGTTGTCAGATATTACTGAATTTTTTCGTTAAGCGTGCGATTAAAATTGTTCGACGATAACACTTTTTCCTTCAAAACCAGTAACATATTTTAATATTATTTTGTTCCAAAAACTGCTCAAACGTTTTGTTAAAAGAAACTCTGTTCCGTGATCGGTCCAGATTTTGTTGTGGTTTTTTTTCTTTCTGTTGTTATTATGTGCTTTAACGCGTCAATCATTGAAGTCTCTGTTTTATCTAAGGCTGGTATACTAAATGTATATTTGCTAAAAACATCGACAACATTAAACAAGTATTTCTTTGGAGCGTCATCAACGTTAACTTGAGCTAGCTTTGACATATTCAACTAAATGTATCGCCCAAATATCATCAACGGCATTTGCTACAACCTAGCATCATGGAAACATTTTTATAGGTCTGTGTATTTCGACTGCAAGCGACGTTGTCGCTGGATCATCATATATGTCTCTACCTAATCCGAGTTTGTATTTTGCTCCAATAATACCCTGTACTGTATCAGCCTACGATCAACACGCTCTCGCATATTTTTGGGTTTCATTTCGCAAAATTCTTCTTACATTACTTTGTCGCAGCTTTGTTTTGTTTCGCCACTAGGAAGTCGATATCTTTGGAGCAAATATCATGACGCATTGCTATTGCGTCAACCTGATTGTAAGGTTCTGCTGCTGGCAGCGGATTATCATTTTCGTCAAGTTGCTCATCAACCTGGCAATGTCCATCCGCCTTTTGGTTTCGGCAGTTTGCCAATCAATTTATGTATATCTATTTCCGTTCCAATTATTTCTCTGTTCTTGTATTTCTGGCAATATGTAACAATTTTATTTTGCTCTAGACATAAATCTCTATCATGATCGCAGTTGCACGTCATTATTTATTTATATTTGATAAATTTGTTTGGTTCTTGGTTAAATTCTGACGTATTTTGGTTAATTCTGACGTATTTTAAACAAATTTCTAGTTTTTCTGAAGGTCTAAACCCCGGGGTCTTTAAATACAAATTTTATAATTTTTTAGTAATTGTCATACAAAATTAAGAAAGATCGAGCAAGATCAAGCAGTGAGCGACAAACAAAACATAATTTTGTATGAAAAATACTATAAAAAGATCAAATTCATATTGAAAAACCCTGGAGTTTTGAGTCTAAAAAAATAAGAAATATTTTCCAAAAAATAAGAAGTATTGTTTCAGTCGTCTACTAAAATAATCTCAGGACAACCCGCCTCGGACTTAATTGCTGGCAAAAACACTTCTTTTTCCGCAGATTGCACAAATACTTTTTAGCATTATTCTATTATTCTTTGTCTTTTCCGTTTTTCGTCTTTATTTTCTGTTTTAGATATACACTTAAGACAATATGTTGACATTGTTATATTTGTAAGTTTGGATAAAATTAATCACGATCTCATCATTAGAGTGAGAGGGTTGTTTATCAAACTGCAAAATAAACTTTAAAAAATCTGGATTGTTGGTCATCTGTTTAATGAGCATTATACAATAATAACCACAAGCGGAAGTTCCATCTGGTTAAATCTGATTAGAAGAATAATTTATTATTTTGTATTTACTAATATATTGTTTTACGGCGTCACTTGGTGGAATTCCGAACGAGTCTAAATAATTGTTATCAAAAACATTTACCCAATGTGTTCAGGATCCGTCATGAAAATCTTGTATACTTATAAGGCATGATCCTGGCGATGATGCAATCGCCGTAAGTTCTTCTTTGGAATAAACTCCGTGAAATTATTTTACTTTTCTAAGTTGATCAAGTATATCAAAATTACTTAACGGAACTGCCGACTTTATCTCCTTGCTTCTTGTTGCATTAGTCCTCGTCCTCGTCCTAACAGACCTGGCAATAGAATTCCCGCTCATCCTGCCAGTATTGGGCTTATTGAAAGAAATACACCTTTTGTCTTTTTCTCGTCGTTTTCGCACAGTTTTTCGTTTAGGCATTATATTTAATGTTTGGACAAAATTTTTATTTAAACGAAAGTTTCCTTATACCACGGCCAGAAACATGGCTTCTGACGATTCCACTACCTTTAACTGCCTTTTCTGATGCGCCAATTACTGCTCCGGACGCCGCTGCTAGGCCTTATGTACCTAACACTGGCAAAATTTTAGGCAGTAATGTTTTGGCTATTACTAATAGTGCCGAACCAAAGAAACCGCCATGTTTTGACATCGGGGTTATTTGTGCAACGCATAAATTTAAAACGAAAGTTTTTTTGCGATCGTATTTACTCGTTTGATTTTTGGTTAACAGTAGTTTTGTTAAAGTTCTCAAAGCATTTGGGTTGATCTTCAATGAAACTGGACTCGAAACGCAACAGCAGCTGATAACTTTTTAACTTGACCATCGGTTAAAAGTATTTCTCTTATAATATATTTTGTCATCTTATATAACGATTACATATTAAACTTGTATTGTCATTTTACCTCCGACAGAGTCAGTTGTAACAAATCTGTCGCTTAACACTCACGCATATACGTATAACGGCACTGGAGATGCTGGCGATACTGGAAGTTCGAGTGTCCAAGTAAACTCAATATCAGCTGGCAATGCTGTCCACAGCTCGCTCGCTAAGTTTACTAACATCAAAGTAAAATTTCGGATAAAGTGTACGAAATTCTTCTCCTGATATCTGAGTCCCATTACCAGTATCTTGATATTTCTCCATTGAGTCGAGCAGGTTCACGTAAGGTCTAGTAATGTTTTTATTGTCGTTATCTGCAAAAGTTTATTCGATCGCTCGTTCTGGATATTGCTTTGAATTTATTCTAGCGTATATCCGTCTAATATTAGTATTAATATCAAATACCCTATTTTTTGTTGTTGGTTATTACGTCGAGCTTGTTGCGGGAATACAACGAATAACTGACGCGGCAGCTGTTCACTCGATGTTGTTGTGACTCGCCATGTGTAGTCGGTAGTATTCGGATCTGCTGTTTGATATATTTTATGTTGCTAAAAATGAATTTTATTCGTGCGTTTTTCCAAATTGTACATCGGCCCCAGAAGATCTGAATAAACAATCATTTTGTTCTGCTCGATGTAAAAAAAGTGTATTTTTACCTCCACGATATACTTTATTATAGTCCCAGCAAAAGCCAAATATTGCACTTAGTGGCAGCATCATTGTAGTTTGACGTGATGCTGCTATAAGTGCTCTTTGCTTAACATAACCTTCATTATAACGTATATTTTTATGCTAATTGCCCTGTTAAATATAGCTAATATCGCAGTACCGTCACCAGCTGCATCTGGCGGTGTTATATAAAGATTATTACAAGCAGCTGTAAGTGAGACTCTTGCAGCGTCTTCCTTAGCAGCTGCAGCTGGTGCGTCAATACCTAGCGCTACAGCATTAGCAATACGAAAGTTTCTTGCAATTACAATATTTGCAGCAGAATTAGCTCCGGCAGGTAATGCTGTTCTTTAAAAAAATTCGTCAGATTATGTTGCACGAGCGCCGGTATCTTTAAACCACGTCATATTAGTTTCAGCTGATATGGAGTAATCATTTTAAAACAAAATAATATTTATGGCTGTACTTGCAACTTGTTTTTTATATTTTCTAAATTAGTTTCAAATCGTTCTTTGTCCTGGATATCTAATCCATGTTCTTTTATCCATGCTTCGTTTTCATCTTTTTCTTTTCTTTCTCTCTTCTACGATCTTCTTCTTCTTCTAACTTTCTCTTTTTATTCTAAGCTCTTCTTCACGTTCTAACAGTCTTTCAATGGTCTAACTACCGCTGCTTCGGCAAATCTTTGTTGAAGTCCTTGTGGATTATTTATAACCCCATCTATTTCAGCAGCAGGATCGGCTATATTTGCTGCAAGCGCCTCAGCTAATCTTTTTTTTCTGCATCAAATCTCTCAATCATTCTTCCAGCAGTAGCCATTTGTTCTTCTATAACTAGCCCTAGTAAACCTTTTTCCTGTAATCTTTTAAGTTCTTCTGATAGTGAATTACCTTCGGGTTGTTTTCCAAGCAAAGCCTCAGTAACTGGTTTGAGAACTGTATTTGCTGTTTCTGCTAAAGCAAATTGACCACGTTGAGGTTGCTACTCCAGCTGTTTAAATTTTGCCTGAGACTGATCAAGTTTTTTTAGATCTTCGATAAGCTTTCTGTACTTTACTTTGCTTTTTCCATTAATTATATACTATTTTTTATAAAATAATATTGTAGATAGTTTTTAATACAACATCGAAACATTTTACTCGCATCATTCATTAATTTATCGAACAAGAAATGTCGTATCTATTTGCCGTTGCTTGACGGTACAGTTCAATAAATTTATCTTTTGTTACGTCGCGGCATTGTTCGTTCGCGATATTTCTAACGTCAATATTGTCAAGTCCAGGAAATAATATAAAACAACCAGCATTGCGCCTAATAAATCTATCGACTATAATATCCTTGAGCGAGATAAATAGAATTACATTTCGTATTTCGCGAAATTCATTTCCTCGTTGTTTATCTTCAAAAACAACCATTTTGTGTTCGGACGAATCGAGTTGTTAACTAGAACAAGTTCTTCTGGTTATTTGAAAATAAAGAAATCCTTGCCAGATTCAATGTCGTCACGAAGTTTGTCATTATATTGTTAAGTAAATCGAACTAATCTTGTTGCGGATTAATTGTGCAAATATAAACGTAATCGTAGTTAAAATTATCTCCTAAAAGTAAATTCATTAGCAAATTTGTCGCTCTGTATCAATGTTTAATATCGACGATTTTTCCATTACTATTATGGTATATAATTTTGTCAAGCAGTAAATAAATAATGAGCTTTTATTCAAAAGTTTGAACATTAGTAGGAGATTCATTGTCTGCTTAGCAAGATGACATATCTAAATACGCAACTCTTGATCAGCTCAAATGTGAAATTACTAATTTATTAAATATTACAAGTGTTGATCAACGTGAAGTTGTTTTTTTTTCAAGATAAAGAAGGACGATTAAAAACGAGTAATATAAAACTATCAGATATGTTTTTACTAATTCCCACCGCGGCTGTTAATAATATAGCCACTTTTGCTGATCAAGATAGAATACAAGATTCGGGCAAGTCCATTAACGATTATGTTAAGAAAGCTGGCGATATATTTACTGATAACATAATCATGTCAGGGAAACAATTACATATCATGGAAGCCCAGTCGCAGATACAAATGCAGCAACGAAAAACACAGTCGATGATCAAGGATCCAAGTACGTGTCAGTGCACGGTGTTATTATGAGTGCATTTCAGAATATAAACAATAATCATATTAGTAATCTCAGAGCACCAGAAACAGAGTTCGACGCTACAACTAAAATATACGACGACGATAAAGATATTCCCATAACGACTTCGTTAACGACAATCAATGATGAAATTGCTTAATTTAGAACTGAGTCTAATCACATAGGTACGTTTCTAAATATTCGTAGAAACATAAACAGAACCACAAATTCATTTTCTGGAACTCCACCAACTGTTATTATTAATCTCGCTGTCATCAACGCAAGACTCAGCGATATTATAAGTGGCATTCCTGACATTGTTCAAATAACTTATTAACATTCCACACGAACGAGCTAACAATATCGTTTACACGGTTGCTTCCAAAAAAGCAACATGGTCGCAGCAAAATAACACCCTTAAACATGCCGCAGAGGTCACTGGTGTATATAGATTGTATGTGATTAGTAGTGCAAAGTTTAGTATCTTTACATTTACAACATTTCCATGGTATCATTCGACCGATGATTTGTTTGGAATTGTGGCTTTAGTATTAAACAAAGATATCGAGGAAACATTTATGCTGATAACGGATAATAAAAGTTAACCGAAGCTACTTACTGGTGATGTATTGAATTTGTAGCTGAAACTCGCGAACTAGTTATTTAGATGAAGATATAAAATATGTAAACAAATATTATATAATAAAAATATAGTCGATTATAATCATATTTCAGAATACATTCCGAAACAAGATATTGATGCTCTAATGCAATATTACAGATGCTATGATAAAAATCTTTGGTGCGTCAAAAATGTTCAAATACTATGCAATAATGCTGCGAGTGATATCATATCTACCGCCACTAATGACCGGCTCTGGTATAATTTCAAGTGGCGCATCATTAAATCCGTTTTTGTTAACAATATCTGGTGTCGATGTTTCTCTTGCAGCAGCGTGTAAAACAAGTTGAACCTCGACTCGCGACTAAATAAATGCTTACAAAGCAGCAAGTATTACTTATAAAAAATTACTTGATCAAATTCTATCTTACATGCGTGTTATAAAATATTATATGGACGTGAATTCCACGTTATTGATAGTATGTTAACAGATATTCTGCCAATGAGGATCAAGAAATACAAAAAAGATTTTGATAAAAAGTAGATGTTTAGTTTTGTGTTACTTTATCAAATAATATATTGACCATGTTAGCAATAAATGTCATCAAATCATCGCTATTCTCATATCATTTTCAGTCGTGAATAACCATACTGATCAATATGTCGGCAATATATGATAACCCACTTTTTTAATGCAATCGCTTATTATTTTAGGTTTTATACCTGTATATGCTGAGGCTGTTTTGACCGAATTAAATCCTTTACAAAATCTATTTGTTAGATCGAATCCGACATGTCTGATTGAATAACAGAAGGACAATATATATATATATATATATATATATATATATATATATATATATATATATATATATATATATATATATATATATATATATATATATATGTATATATATATATGTATATATATATATGTATATATATATATATATATATATATATATATATATATATATATATATATATATATATATATATATATGTGTGTATATATATATATCTCTGTATATATATATATATATATATATATATATATATATATTTATACTATTTTAGTTGTTTAATATAACATTTTGACTAATAAGTACATAGTAGTAGAGATGAATGATGTATCCTAACTCAGAGACACATCGGCCCCAAAACGTATTTTTGTCAGAAAATGATTTTTTTGTCATGTCAAGAGTGTAGAAGGAGTGGATGTAAAGTCTCACATGTATATAATCTAAGGGAATGTGTACTGCTCGAAATCCTACCATTATTCGCGATTGTCCCAAAGTCGGCTCGACGAATTTTCTTGGATTTTTTCTTTCTGCTGTTAGAAAGAGGCCTTATGTCGATAATGTATAAGAGGCAATGAAATCAAAATTCTATATGTAAGTGTTCATGAGTACAAACTATGGATACAGTGGATTGACATTTGCGTGTTTTTCACGCCTGAGGCCCACCCCTTTATTTGGATTCTTCGTCTCCACGAAATTCGGCATAATTTCTTTTCGTAGGTGTACTCCTAGAAATAAAATATCAATGATGGGTTCATGCATAAAGATTGCACGTGATGGCCTATATGTAAACGTACGATATAATTGTACGGCATGTGTTATGCTCGACTCGCTTTACTTAGTCACGAGTTTCTCGAAATCGGCTCGAGGAATTTTCTTTAATTTTTTCTGCTGTTAGAAAGGGGACTTATATCGATAACAGATCAGAGGCATTGAAATCAAAATTCTCTACGTAAGGGTTCTATTAGTAAATCTATTTAAACAGTGGGATGACATTTGCATGTTTTACATAGCCGGGACCCTTAAGGCTTTCCCTTTTTTGGTTGTTTCGTCTACACGAAATTTGGCAGGACTTCTCTCATTTGTGGACTCTGTCTCCTAGAAATAAAATATCAATGAAGTGTTCATGTATAAAGAGTGCACGTGAGGGCCCAAATGCAAACGTGCTATTGAATCGTACGACATGTGTTCAGCTCGATTTCCTTTATTTAGTCACATCGAAATCGGTTCGACGAATTTTTTTATATTTTTTGTGCTGTTAGAACGTTGTCTTTTGGAGATACTGTATCAGAGGCATTGAAATCAAAATTGTCTAAGGAATGGCTCGATAAGTACAAACTATAAATACAGTGGATTGAAATTTGCGTGTTTTTAATAGTCGGCACGCCTGAGGAGTCCCTTATTTGGCTGTTTCGTTTCCACAAAATTCGGCAGGATTTCCTTAGCATGTGGACTCTATCTCCTAAAAATAAAATATCAATGAAGGATTCATGTATAAAAAGTGTACGTGATGGTCCAAATGTAAACGTACGATATAATCGTACAGCATGTGTTCTGTTCGACTTGATTTATTTAGTCACGATTTTCACGAAATCGGCTCGACGAATTTGTTTAAAGTTTCTCTGCGGTTAAAAAGGGTCTTATTTCTACACAGAATAAGAGGCGTTGAAATAAATATCCTCTGAATAGTATTGCCCTGAGTAAAACCTACAGTCTTGTTGTATATAGTAACATAGATCTAATATCCTAGATTTCACCAAAAATGTCTACAAAAGAAGTAGGACTATAAGAAACTTAATTAGTATAGAGATGCCTTGAACAACATTAAGAGCAAAAACAACTAGAACAGTTTTGCCTTGATAGATAAGCATCCTAAATATTTACGTGGCTAATTAGTTTAGTTAAGCAGCAGGGAGGGCGAACCCAACAAAATTTTGCGACAAAATCGATTAAAGCCTCAGAATGCCAAATGGAGCCTTTCTACGAAATCTCATATTTTAATCAAAAAAAAAAAATAAAGACCCCATTTGTAAAATGGAGCCTTAGCGATTGTGTCGTAAATATGTTGTCATAACCACCCTCAAAATTGCTGCCATCTACGTCTCAAATATGTTGTCATATCGCCCACCCTGCTGCTGATTAATACAAATTATTTAACCAAATATTTGATCAAGTCCAATACGATATCGTGACCGAGGGTCGTGTAAATTTATTGTTATAAATCCATATGGGACTGACTGAGCATGACTAAAGTAATTTTTAAATCCATTGAAGTCCATATCGGAACACCATGTCTGCCAAATATTTCGTAGCGTATGTGTATCAACGCCATTGAATACAGCAA
Source organism: Potamilus streckersoni (assembly GCA_016746295.1). Classification (NCBI taxonomy): domain Eukaryota; kingdom Metazoa; phylum Mollusca; class Bivalvia; order Unionida; family Unionidae; genus Potamilus; species Potamilus streckersoni. The sequence continues at coordinate 114,837 of JAEAOA010000109.1, forward strand.
GAATATTGCAGTTATCGCGAATCACTTTTGGAATTTGAGTATATCGTTGAGTGACATATATCACATCAGTGTTTTTATGCCTACCTCGGGAAAATATTCTAGCAGGGTTCTTTTGATTATCTAACATTACATCATCATACACTACAAGATTATTTATGTCTCCATCGAGATCTTCTACTGATGGTGCATCATTAATATCAGTAATAAAGTCAATTACACTTTCACCTTTAATTTCTGATGCATTTTTATTATAATCTTTTAGCACTTCATAGCACCTTTGATCATCAACGGATGGGGCAACTAAATATAATTTATCCCACTTCATAAATCGCATTATCAAATTAAGCAGCAATTGTGTTTTACCCGATCCAGATGGTCCGATTATAATGGCACGGACAGAATTCGGAAGCGCTGCGTGGAGTTTCACCGGTTCTCTTCTTTTAGTCGCTGAAAAATCAATTATATTCATAACGCTATATATAAATTATGGATTTATATTGTGTTAAATGTAAACAGCGTACTGATACAACCGATCCGACAACCATTACAACTAAAAACAATAGACTATCGCTTACTGGTAAGTGTGTAACATGTGGTACAAAAAAATTTAGATTTTTAAAAAAAAGCGACACGGAGGTGATATTGCCGCAAAACTTGGAAAACTCCCCGGAACCCCATGGGCAAAATACCCCGGAGAAAAACACCTTCCAGGATATAGTTACTGTGGTCCCGGAACGAGATTAGATATCAGACTTGATGATCAAAATCAGCCCAGGCCTGGTGAGTATCCGATAAATGCTATTGATAAGGCATGTCATGCTCATGATGTTGCATATAAAAGCAATAATTTGCAACAAAGACATCTCGCGGATGTAAAACTAATTCATGCGTTAAATGCTATTCCCGATAAATCCTTCAAAGAAAAATTGGCTTCATGGTTGGTCAAATCAGCCATGAAAGGCAAATTGGTGTTAGGTGCTGGTAATTGAAAACACTAGTGTTTTTATAGTATGGAATCTATTTATTATTCTCCGAAAGGATACTGGAAGGGTAAAGCAGCAATCAGTAAACTCGCTAACGTTGCAAAAGTGAAAAAGTCCACTGCGAAAGATTGGTTATCCAAACAAGCTATATGGCAAATTTATCTACCACCGCCTAAACAAATTAATTATTCTCATTTTGATGTTACCGTACCCAATGAAGTTCATCAGGCTGATTTATTGTTTTTACCACATGACCATGGTTACAAATACGCGCTAACTGTAGTTGATATTGCGAGTCGATTTAAACAAGCAGAACCATTAAAAACATAGTCAGCTTCTGAAGTCGCTTCTGCATTTGAAAGGATTTATAGACGAGGTCCTCTAAGATGGCCAAATCTATTACAAGTTGATCCTGGCAAAGAGTTTCAAGGTGCTGTTCTATCAACAATGAAAACTCATAATGTTACAATACGACGGGGACATACTGCGTTACATCGTGATCAGGCAATTGTAGAACAATTTAATCGAACTCTTGCAGAACGGTTATTTGGATATCAATATGCAAAAGAATTCATCCAAGAAAAACGATCTCGTGAATGGGTCCAAAGGTTACCGAGTGTAGTTGCAGCGTTAAATAACGAGATTACTCGAACTATTAATATGAAACCAAATATTGCAATAAAAAAATATATACCAGAAGAACCAAAGCGGGTTAGCACTCAGCCACTTCTCGGTGATGTTACTGTGAGATATTTATACGAACCAGGAGAACTTGAAGGTGGTAAAAGAAGAGCTACTGATCCTATATGGAGTGTTACTACGCATAAAATTTCAACCATAACGCGATCAACTGGTAGACCTCCAATCTACAGATTGGATTCAACTGCACCTCAGCGTGGTTTTACACGCGAACAACTACAAGTCATTCCGGACGATACTCAATTACCGCCACATGGTCTTAACTAGCTCCGTTACGTCTATTACACTCAAGACAGGTCAACATCACATTGTTTCTGACATGACCAAGATTGTTATTTTTTCTGTCTACGGTGAATTGTCGAGGGTCTTTATCCGAATACTTCCAGTGCATTATACAATTGCAACTGGCGCAGTGATTATTCTGTTGTTCTTTTAATGTGATTATTACTTCAGCATCAATATCAAATTCTCGTTGTTTTTTTTTGTCCTGCTGTTTGTAACCAGAGAGTTTTTTATTAATGATGCTAATATCAGTGTTATCATCGTTTGCATTAAAATCATCATCGAAAACAATCCTTCGTAGTTGATTTATTCGTTGTACTCTGTACACTGCGAGATAGACTAAATTTGACCATTCAATGCGATTATCAACTATCAAAACAATTGTATCCGTGATGGTCAATCCTTGTGACGAGTGTATTGTTGTTACATAACCAAGCGTCCAAGGTGATTTATCAGCGCATAATGCATCTTCTATAGTATTGATATCAACTAGCACAATATCATTTAACACTAGAATCTGTTTCTCCGTCTGACCTAGAATTTCAACTTCAATATTCTGCTTTCGTATATCCAATGGTCTATAACTCAACGGTACTGGAAACGTTGGGAATTTTTTCTTGTGTAGCTCAAACATCTTTTTCTGAAGTGCGTCTCTGACTATCTTTCTACTTGCTACTACAAAATCATTTGGTCTCCATGTTTCCCAAAAATCATTCATAGGCGTTTCAGAAATTATTTCGCGCGCTACTTCACATTGAATTCTATCGGGTTGTAATCTAATTAGTTTTTTAAACTCACGTAACTGCTCATCGAGTGCTCTATAGTCAGTATCAATTTCTTCGTAATAATCAACAAATCCTTTTAACCAATTATGTGGACTTCTACCAACAAATGGTGGTGGTTGACCATGATCGCCGCACAATATAACTTTTGTATTATTTTGCAATAACCAATCAAGAAACATTTTTAATACATCTTCTGAAACAGTACATGCTTCATCCCAAATAATAACCGAAGGAATAAATTTCTCACCCATTCGCTCAGGAGTCCAAGTATCGCCCTTGCATCGAAAAAAACTATGATACGTGCAAGCTTCAACATTTCGTTGTTTTATCTCTCTCGCTAGTCTATGGGTTGGTGTGAGTACAATCATGGACGTTCTCTCTCGATATAATTCTATCACACGTATTGTCTTTCCAGATCCACCACAACCGTTTAAATAAACTGTTTTATATTTACAAATTGGATCTGATATCGGTGGTGCTTTAGACATAGAACATCCTTCGGATTTTTCACTGATAGAATTATCGTTTTTCAGGTAACTGCTTTTGATCTCAACGTCTGCTGATTCAGAATAATCGCATTGTATTTCACGTTTAATTCGCCATTTTCCCCAAGTCTCTTCGCTATTAGTAAATTTAGTTACCTCTTTGATATATTTTTTATCGACATACATTGAATCAATTGCAACTCTAACTGCTATACTAGGAAATCTATTTATCATTGCAAAAAAATTGATAGATACATAACCCAGCATAGAAGCCCTTTAGATGTAGATATGCAGAGCTTTCTCCATCACTGTAAGTAACAATTCTACCTAACTTTGTTTTATTGGACAAGAAGGCTGTTTTACAATTTGCGTATCTATTTTTCTCTACTGCATCTTTAATAACGAAGTCGTATTCGGTATCATCTATAATCAATCGTGAGGATTGTCTTTTTTAAAGTTGAATTTTTTCCACCTTGTGTAAATTTACCGATTATTCTTCGGTCGAGATCCTTTGCTTCACTATTTCGTTGATTAAATATCTTTTTTGACCATTCAATGATGTACTCCTCGTCAGCATCAATGTTTTCTAGACTTATCGATTATACTATCAAGACATTCTGGTTCTGATAACCAGACATTGGTTTGTTTTTGATATGAGATAATTGCTTCGCTGACAATCAACGAAACTAACATGTTACAATCAATCATATATCGCAATAACACTATTGGTAACCACATCTTTTCAGCCATGTGTCTACCAATCCAAACATAACAACACGGATGAAGTCCTTCAGCGAATTCAAATGATACTACGCGAGCAAAACCGGTCAAATCAAAATCAGGCAGTGGTCCATTAATAGCAACGCGAGTCATTTCATGTGTGGGATGTCCAAACCGTTTAAAATACTCACCAGCGAATCCATATCCTAGAAAACTTCCTGGATAACAGGCAACGATATCAACTGATATCATACTTTCACGATTGTACTTAACGTTCCATAGACCGCCATGATAATATTCCAAACAGCTGGATTGAACATCCTGTAAAAACTCTTTTCGTAGTGGTTCCCAATTATTTTTCTTTCTTGCAAAATGAGCTGCAACCGATGGAATTGTAAAACAATTTGTAAGTAACTGTTCGTAATCGTCGGATTTTCCATTAAAAACGCTAGCGTTTTCACTGAGACTTATTGCTAGATTTTTCATCCTATTATGTAGATTTTCAGTACGATATAATTCACCTTTAGGTCTCACAAATTGATTGAATTGATATTCTTCATCTTCAAAATTATGAAGTAGCTATACTGATACAGGGTCGTTTTTACACAAACTAGCAATAACATCGAATAATCATTCTTCAGTGAGAATGTCATCCTTGGTAAATTCTCCTGGGATATACTTCACTGTTCTGTCTCGCGGGAATATTGTAATCGCGGATGTCCATGCGTGTTTGTTATGATCAATAATTTTGATTGGAGCTCCGTTTTTATTGTATTTCGATTCGTATAATACTTCGCCGGTTATCGTTGAAACGGTTATCGGAAATCTCAACGACTTTTCCAATCTAGCTATATCGGAAATAGTTGCTCCGTTCTCTTTCACTGTTAGCTCCCATTGATGTATTTTTTTACGTCTTAGATCGGTTAATTTATTCCCACGGAGTGCAATTGTAAAGTGTTCTATGACACGTTGTGCCACACAATTGAGTGGTTTTTCCACTGACGTTGACTGTTTCATTGGTGCTAGTTTTCCAATGTCAGGTTTCTTATTTAACGGATACATCTCATAAACAATTGCTGTTTCAGAATACGCTTTTTCATAGTATGGTTTATCAATTCCAGTTAACAGCCCTGGTCTGGAATCACGGCTAACAATGACTGTTGTCCTATCTTTGAGAATTGGTTCAAACTTGTCTCTTATAACCCAATCGCCTGATTCTGAATTGATAATGAATTTCACTCTGAGACAATACCGTTTCTTGTCAAGTTGTGATAGTATCATAGCTGCTGTTTCATCATTCATTCTAGCATCAACAACACCATCGATTTTAAATGTTGACCAGGTGTGTGATGCACCGTCCTGTTTAAACTCATTAACACAATCTCGTATTTTTCTAATCAGACTTCTATTATTTATTCTCTCTTTTGGTACATCTTCGAGGGTTCTATCAAGATTGAATTTAATATTTTTCCAAGGCTTGATTGCCGATAATCTCTTGAATTCTTCATTCATATAAATAAAGCAAACATTTAAATAGAAAATTTTGTTTATATATAATGAATCATTGTAAATGGCTTATGATTGGATCAGTAACCCCATGCAATAAATCGTGTAGAGGTGAATTATGTGGACATCACTTACAAAGTGTCAGAAATAATTCGACAGGCCCGTCCCCATGCATAAATTGTGGGGTGGGTGTGAGAGGAAAATCACAATTATGTATCAATTGTGGGGGTAAGCGGTTTAGAGAATTGAAACGTTATTATGATAAACGAATAAACAACGCTATCATTGACCCTAACCATGACTCTGTCAAAGACAAAATCATAAAAAAACCCCTCAAGACTATATTAATAGATTTATAAATAAAGCAAATGATGAATTAGACAAATAGTATTATTATATATAAATGAAGCAAGAATTCATACCACATCCAATACTCGTTAATTATGAAATATCTGCTGATGGTGATGTTAGAAACCGCAGACTGAAAAAGCCAATTGGTTTTGTTAATAATCAAGGATACTTGCAATTTACTGCTGGAAGAAAGCACTATTACGTTCACAGAATTGTCTATGAAGCATTTAATGGATTGATTAAAGATGGTAATGTTATTGATCATATTGACTCTAATCCTTTAAACAACGCGATTTCCAATTTACAATGCATTTCTCAAAGAGAGAATACAAAAAGAGGAAAGACAGGGACTTGTAAGTCAGTTGGAAAGAAACCAGTACAGTCATTTGATACAGCGACGAATGAAAAAAGAATTTTTCAATCAATGAATGCTGCGGGAAAATATTTTGGAATATGAGTTCCTTCAGTACAAAAAGTTGCTGAAGGGATTTATCAAACAACTATCTCAAAGAAAAATGGACATATAATAAAGTTTTCCTACGCATGAAATGACTCTCAATAATTACTATTAATGAAATATATTTTTTTATTCTGCTAAAGCAGAATAATTTTTTTTAGCAGAATATTTTTTTATTTTTTATTTTGTTCCGTATTTCCCCTCATTACTACTGATGGTCACGTGACTATCCTACTTTCGATATTGATAGAACAGTATTCCCGGTTATGTAATTCGTGCGAGATAAACGTAGAAAACACATGTAAAATTAGATTGAATTAATGATATGTGATCTCATGTACGTATTTAATGGTTAACTCGGTATATATACGTATCAGGTATGTACGGACCTTGGTTTTGTGTTATTGTTTCTTGTTTCTAAAGACTGTATTGAGAACAGCAGTTAGGGTTTTGTTGGAAAAACCTGTGTAGGGTAGACAATCTGACAGAGTTATGTATGGCCGTGAATCCAAATTATTATTACGGTTATTATAAAAATTAATGAAAAAACATAAAAATATTTATTATAATATAACATCTGTATTCTTTTAAAAAAAATTTTTTTCAAGTATTTAGTTTCATTTAACGCCATGAAATGTTATTTATTAAGTATTTAGTGGTAAACATAACACACCTACACATTGACACTGCATTATTAGTCACCTTATATATAATATGAGCCGTAAAAGTTTGGGGCTTTAAACGAAGCCCAATATTGCCAATCAAATCTCCCACGCCATTGACATGGTGTGGTTGAATTTTTTCAACTGCAACCATGGTTAATTTCTTGGGTTGCTTTTGATTGGTAGATTGGGTGTAGTAAGTCCGCCCCGTCGTTTCATGTTTGTATCGTCCTGTACTGTCCCTATCATTCATTGTAAATATTACAATACCTTCATTCATTCATTGTAAATATTCATTCATTGTAAATACCTTCATTCATTCATTGTAAATATTCATTCATTGTAAATACCTTCATTCATTCATTGTAAATATTCATTCATTGTAAATACCCTCATTCATTCATTGTAAATATTCATTCATTGCAAATACCTTCATTCATTCATTGTAAATATTCATTCATTGTAAATATCCATTCATTGTAAATACCTTCATTCATTCATTGTAAATATTCATTCATTGCAAATACCTTCATTCATTCATTGTAAATATTCATTCATTGTAAATATTCATTCATTGTAAATACCTTCATTCATTCATTGTAAATATTCATTCATTGTAAATACCTTCATTCATTCATTGTAAATACCTTCATTTATTAAGTTAATTAAGTACATGTAACGTATATACTACCTCATTTATTAAGTTAATTAAGTACATGTAACGTACTGTCCCCCCACAACATATCTTCCAGAAGACTTAATATAGCATTTGTTACGTTAGAGCTTCCAGTTGGGAGATCTATGTTTGTGGCCCTTGGGCTTATTTAATGCGAAGGCACTCAATGAGTTCCAAGAATGTGCTGTCCCCCCTCTGGGCCTCTTTGACGTCGTTTGGCGCGAAAGAAGTTTCCAAATGAGGCTTCATGTTATATGTTCAATGTTTGTAAAGAAATCGCTTGGATTTCACGTCTAATACCCATATAACCCGCCCTTGAACTCGATTGGGGGTTAGGGTATTGTATAAGTCTTTAATGTATGTGTCTCCCTTGCCTCAGAACTCGAATGAGGAAGGGACAGGCATTGTATATGTTTTTGTTTGGTTTTTTTGTATGTTGGGGAATCGATAGAAATATTTTAAAGATAAGAAAATACATTATTAATAATATTCAATAAATGGAATTTCAAGATATTACATCTATCATCACAGAAATATCAAATTTAAGAAATCAAGGAATCGTACTTTCTGAATTTTTAAATGAAGACAGACTTTTGAATGAATTTGAACAAATTAACATACAATTGAAACATGGAAGATATGTCCTACCTAAAATGTATTCACTGATAAAAAGAATCCAAAAAGCGGTTAATGTTTCTTTGTATAACAATGATATTAATTTATTCATTCGGCTATTTAGTATAGTTGAAGCAATTAGACAGAAACTCGGGGAACAATACCAAGTTCGGTCAGAGATTGCTTTGAAAGTGAAATCAATAAGACGTTTGATTGATGAGTCTGGAAATGCAAGCATTGAAACCAACAATTGAAAAAACGTTAGCATTTCCAATAATGACATCAGAAGCATTAACTACCAGACTAGCCCGCGAGAGGTTAGCATTACTGAAAAAGTTTATACCAATTCGAGATAACGTGCGAGATAAACTACAACTTAGACAGCAAGCGCAGACTGGCTTTTCTATTGGGAGTGAACAGCTTTTTGCTCCTGTAACTAAAGCCACTAAAGATATGAAACTTGCAACAGAACGTGCTATATACGGCGACATCCCTAGAAAAGAAGTACCTATTATTGATATATTGGGAAAGATTGCTACAGAAACTGAAAAAACCAAGGAGGAATAAAACAGCTTTCAGGTGAGTTACAAACTCAGCGAGAAATACAACAAATGGGTAATATTGATACTGATGATAACCCCGTTGAAGGTGCTAGTGATTCTATTGAAAAAGTTTCCACTAAAAAAGTGTTCCTTTTAACGAGAAAATCACTGATGAAGCTATAGAAAGAATCAAACAAATTCCATTGCTGAAACATGAAGACTATGCGTCACTTAGTGACTTTGCTATCAAAAGTTATTATACAAGGGGGGATTTTTAAAAGACGAGTATAAAAGAAACACAATAAAAAGAGATGATTGGGTGGATTGGTTATTTAAAATTAATAAAGAAAAATCCGGCAATTTAAAAAAGGATACATTGGAGTACAGAGCTTTTAAAATGGGAGTTGATGCGTATGGTATACAACAACAACAACTAAAAGAACAACGAAAAGAACTAAAAGAACAACAACAACAACAAGGTCGAGGTCGAGGTCGAGGTCGAGGTCAACAAAACGTTTCCGAATCAGAAAGTTCTTCAGGAGAGGGTTATGGAAGTTCTCATCATGATTCTCATATATGTCCTAGTAATATCATTAATGATATATCACGACTTGAGGTTCTTATGGGAGGTAAGCGAGCTGGGAATAATTCAGTCGAAATAACTAATGAAGCATGTGATATTTGCAGACGATTATTCCAAGGTGGGATAATTGATATTCATACGTATCGAGAACTCTTGGATGAGTTAATGGACGGAATTCCAGGGGAATTTAGTGGTTATTATAGCGATTGAAATTTCTGAAATGCCTGCATTTAGAAATTACAAAGTCATTTCAAATAAGATGATAGTACACTATAATCACGATAAACCAACAAACGTGTATGTGGTAAACTCAAGATTGCCCGTTTATAAGGCATACTATGGAGACGGCCTTGGAAATACCATAGCGGGTTTATTCACAAGAATAGCCCCAAAAATAGCACCAATTGCTAGACAATTAGCTATGAAAGCCATTGATGTTATTCGTAATAAGGGAATTAACGCTGTTGGAGATCTTGCAGGAACGGCCTTCTCTACCGCAAAGAAAAGAATAACGTCATTGGTGAAATCTAGATTCGGACGAAAACCACCACAAATGGTTTCAACACCGCTACCTTCAACAACAATGATGCCTGCAAATGTCAGTAAAGTGATAAATAACGCAGTGGAACAAAAACTCGCATCATTAGCAATGACTTCACCAGATATTAGTAATATTGTAAGTATGATAGCTGGAAGCGGTCTTGGAGGAAATCATAAAAATGTCAGACGAAAAAGAAAATGATAGCATTACTACATTTAGAAAAACGATAACGTTTTAGAATAAATGGCATTTAAAAAAATTGCTGATCCAGCGTTTGATATGGCAGCACCGGTGAATAAAGATGATCCTAAAATTAACTATCAATATTATGCCTATCCTGCAAGAGAGCCTAATCAACGGGGGAGAGTTGAACTTCAAGTTCAAAATACAAGTAGATACTTTTTGCCGTGTGAGGCGTTTATTGAAGTAGAAGGAGAGCTTGTAACAAATGTTGCAGCTGATACACCATATGGGAATGACCCAAATATCCGAGTTGGTTTCGTAAATAATGGCATTATGGCGCTATTTAACAGTGCAAGATATATCATTGATGGAAAAGAAATTGAATCAATAGAACAAAATGTTGATATTGCAACAACAATAATCGGACTTGCGAGATATTCTGATGATTATACAAGGTCGGCTGGTCCGTCTATGATGTTTGCTAAGGATATTTCTGATCATCCGAACCATTATCAATTTGTTAAAGTACGAACTGCGCAAGCTACTGCAGAAGTTTTTCAACAACTCGATGATAATCCAGACCGTGAAGATAGACCAGACGCTGAATTCGACATTTTAAAAAAGATCAATGATAATTTCAATCTAGGATTTGCAACACGAAAAGGAGCATTGAAAGGACAGAATCGACGGTTTTCATGTGCAATTCCGTTACATCACATATTCGGATTCTGTAGAAATATCAGAAAAGTCATCTATGGAGCAAAGCATACAGTCGTGTTAGTGCGAAAGGAAAATGACAATGATGCAATCTGGCGTGCTAATGGTGTTGATGATGGTAAAGTCATTTTAAATAAATTGGTTCTATGGATGCCCGTCTTGACACCAGTAGTTACAATAGAGCAACAATTACTATCGTTTATGGACACAGGTGGAAAATCATTACTAAGTTGGCTAACAACAACGACTGATACGAAGCAGGATAATATAGATAACACATTTACATGGCACTTAGCATCAAAACAAGGTGTTTCAGCTCCACGTCATATCTTTATAGCGTTACAGGATGTAAATCGAGTGGGTCGACAATTATCTAGTCATATGATATTTGATCAATTAGGGGTAAGTGAAGTTTCGTTAAGAATAAACGGACAACAAGAGCCAGCAGAGATTGTACAGCTTAATTATGAAAACAACAACGTAGCACGTGTATATCATAGAATACTGTCGTTTATGGGTCGTGATCAAAATGTTGATACTGGTTTGCAAATATCGCAAATTGATTTTGAAAAACACTATCCGATTTATTACTTTTCATTGGAACATCTTGACATGATGAGACAATCTGTTGTTGATATATACTTCCAAGCTCGGGTACAACGCCCTGCTGGCATAGCAGACTATAGAGCAGTTGCTGTCATTCTCAGTGATAAATCAATGTTGTTAGAAGGAATTGGCGGACGAATGAGACTTATTGATGCACCAGTAGAAAACCTTTGATTTTCCAAACACGTAGTTAGGATTTTCACAATAAGATCAATTAAAAATGTAAATTACATTTTAGAATAGAATGACGTATAGTATTGTTAATGTCCAGTTGACTGATGGTCAGGTCAAGAAATTGAAATCAAAGTCGGCTAAAGAATGTGGAACTACAATAACGCTGAAACCCACTCAAATGTCTGATGGTGCACATAAATTATCATTGACAGTTCGTCAAATAAAACATTTCAATGATGCGCTAAAGAACAAACGAGGAGTTCAAATTGATTTTTCGAAAGCAGCAATCGCCAGTATGATAAAATCAGGTGGTATATTCCCGCTGTTAGCTGCTATTCCAGCATTGATTGCAGCCGCTACCTCAGCGGTTGCGAAGGCGGCAGCATTAGGAGCCGTTCATACTGCTGCAGGAATGGCCCTGAAATAAGCTACTGGGAAAGGCTATAAAAAAAGGAAAGGGTCTAAGACTACCAGGAACCCCATACAATTGGTACAAGGGCACGGGCCTAAGAATACCAGGAACGGCTTATTAGTGGAAAAATCCCTTGGATTTTCACCAATGTCCAATTTTGATTTAATTGATGCTGTAAAATCATTATCAATAAAAAAAACTTTAGAGGAGTTTTCATGAGAGATCAATTACTGTCAAAACCAATGAAAAATGAAACGGGTATTATCAATCTTGATAACAGCAGCGGAAAAGGAACTCATTGGGTCGCATACGCAATTGATCCACGTGGAATTGTCTATTTTGATTCATATGGTTTAGCTCCACCAAAAGAATTCATGCGATATGTATCCACAATAACAAAATCATCTCCAATTTTTTATTCCACGCTACCAACACAACGGTTAAATGATCCACCAATATGCGGTCGTCAAGTATTAAACGTCCTTGCAGAGATATCTAGATTTCCAAGAAAACCACCACAAGTTGTTGTTAATGAATATACCAGCAGGCAATGGCAAAAACGATAGCGTTATGATTTAGAAAAACGTTAGCGTTTTCGTATAATGATTGATATTTGGGGACGACCTTTATCAGAGTAAAAAAAAAACAGACACCGATAGTAAATTCGCTGTCGAAAATGTAAAAAGAAATAATCGAAGATGAAATCGCCGAGACATTAAATTTGTCAAGTGTAGATCCTGGGGAAATAGTTGTATTTCAAGATCGGCAGGGCAAATTGAAATCTAGTAATGTTTCATTGGATGATGTCTTAATACGAAGACATGACGTCGTGGAAGATACAATAGTGTTATATTCAAATGATGGAAAACTCAAACCAGGTGTACTTGTTTCTGCAATCACAGATGCATTAAAAAATTTATATGAAGAACTTGAAAAACATATAAGAACGTATACTTCCCTTCGTAGAAATATTATCAATAAATTTTTTGGAACACCAGCGGTAACCTCTCCATCTCTCGCTGAAATTAAATCCAATTTTGATGAAATTAATTCCAATATTAAAAATATTAATGATGCTGGATTTAATATTATTAGAGATAGCATTAGTAATATTAAAAAATCTATCGAGGATATTACAAAGTTTAAAACAGACAATCTTCCGCTACTTGAAAAAATAAAGATTCCTCATGAGAGGAATATCATAAATATGGTATACACAGTTCTCTCTGGATCATTAGATTGGGAACCTAAAAAGAATACAATAACTCTCACTGTGTCAAACAAGGGTATTTATCGATTAACAATAGTGTCACTGAACCAGTTTAATATATCATCATCGACTTCATATGGATACAACAACGTGATTTCAACGACTATTGACATGGGTGAATACAAACGGTTTACAATAACAAGCATGATCCTAATTTAAATAAGACATCATTTGTATGGTACATGGAGTTTGTAGCTGATCTAAATTAGAATTTTTAACAATTAGAAACCACTTGAGATTTTAAAATAATATGATTCCGTCATCGCAATATCGCTATGATACCGTCAAAGAGTTTTTAAAGAAACTCAAAACACTCATTGATGAGTATGAAATAAAAATTAAAAAGTATCGCAGGAGAATTACCGCGATTGATGTTACAGTATACTCAGTATCTGGTATAATGGCCGGTGCTGGTATTATACTATCTTCAGTAACAATGGTAGCTCCGATTGCTGTCCCAATTGCTATTTCCGTGGTGACAACATTTGCTGGAATTGCAAATGCTATTACTAAAAAAAATCATCCTGTTCTCAAGAAAAACTTAACGACTATATAGTAAAACATCAACCAGTATCTAACGGTTACTCACAATTATCCTCGTTGATGTCATCATCAATCGATGATACGATAATTACCGAAGACGAATTCTCCGCGATGATACGTATTTATGATACTACGATTAAAAACGCTAGCGTTTTTTCATCTATTGCAAAATTAGACATTGTAAATAATAATAATAATGTCGCAAGAGATTCAACTACTTCAGCGGATAGCAGAAAATACCACTCCGCGGAAAACAAACATGATATCAATATCGTCAACAAACCCTAAATTCAGTGTGAATTTTCCTTCCCCTGTTTCAGTAAAGGAAATCGCGTTGTATCATAGTTGGCCTAATATCAGATCGGTTCCATTTGGTGGTCAGAGACCTAATAATTCTCTGGTATTTGCATATAGAAATAAAAAAGATGACACTCCAGATTGGAACGTTGTTTCAATACCAACTGGGTCCTATCAAATTGAGCAAATTAATAATGAATTACAACGTAGAATAAAATCCATTACTAGAAGGGAATCAAAAATTGCGATAACAGTTCATGAACCAACACTATCATCTACAATTGAAATAGGCTCCCCTGGGTATGTTGTAGATAATTATAACAGTTCAGTAAGAACAGTATTAGGATGGCCCGAAGATCCGCCTAGAAATGCTGGTAATTCCACGCCCGAGCCTGTAAAATCTGATTACGTCACTGATGAAATAGGACCTGAAAATCCATCAAAAACTTATAAAAAAATTCGAGGATATAAACTTCACAAAAAGATATCGATATAAGGATCAATATGGTGAGGATGCATGGATAATTCCACTTTTTAATGATTATATTATACGAGAGGACGAAATTTTGGAAATGCATGATACGAGTCCAACATTTATAGATAATAAAAATCACATCCTTGATAGAATGAATAATGATTTTTTGTTGTTATTACCCTCGTTAAGATCTGGCCTTCTTACACAAGCTGAGTTTACTAGTGTAGTCGCTGCGGGTAATAAAATCATCGATGACATGGAAATATTTAATTCGAGGATTATTAATCTTTTTACTGATGAAAATAACCCGATTTCAAAAACTAGTTCAGCCCAAGATTATAAAAAAAATATAAATGAAAATCCAAATTATAAATTACCAGGATATAACGTTTCCGAGTTAAAGAAAAAACTCAGAACTGCCATCGACGAAGGATTTAATAAAATTTATCAATCATGGAAAGATAGCCAGCCAAATCCTATTATCCTCACTTATAATAATTCTCCCGACGGCGACGGTAGACATATCGCACCGAACAATGTGGATATTTCATCGGTGATCGCGCTTAATTTAACGTGTGATGTAATCGAAGGAAGTTATCAAATTAATATGGAACAATCAAATCAAGCCCGACAAGGTTACATTCTTTATTCATTTGCGCCAACAGCCCCCCAGGATTTTTAATTGTTGAGAATCCGACTCATCCAGTCTATATGCAATGTCAAAATGATTCGCTAACTAGAATTAATTTTACACTCACCGATCAGTCAAATAATTTAATTGATTTACGTGGTGAAGTATTATCGATTAGTCTGTTTGTGAAAAGCTAACAAATAATTTGTATTAATCAGCAGCAGGGAGGGAGAGATGACAACATATTTGAGACGTAGATGGCAGCAATTTTGAGGGTGGTTATGACAACATATTTACGACAAAATCGCTAAGGCTCCATTTTACAAATGGGGTCTTTATTTTTTTTTTGGTTAAAATATGAGATTTCGTAGGAAGGCTCCATTTGGCATTCTGAGGCTTTAATCGATTTTGTCGCAAAATTTTGTAGGGTTCGGCCTCCCTGCTGCTTGTTATGAAAATCGAATAAAATAAATCAATACATATCGTTCATATTTTAATAAGGCAATTCTGAAGAAAGATAAACATAGTTTTTACATTTCTGTAATTGTGATGCATCGAATTTCATTATAAGTGTAGATACAACAATGGGTCATATTGTTGCACAGCTTTGAATTTATTGGAAACTTTATATGGCATGGATACAAATAAACCTTAATTGCATAGTTGTTAACCTAATGTGTTCTTCATTCTCTGGGTGTGGTTCTTCCAGTTAGTTTGGTGGGATAGTTGTACTTGTTTCAAACTCACTCTTGGGTTTAAGCGTCAGTTGGTGTGGTTCTTCCATAGTGATGGAAACATAGTAATTATTTCAACTTCTGATAACATCCCTGAAGTAATGTTTCGTCCGTCGTCAATTAATTATGAACTCCGATATCTGTTGACCATTTTCTGCTGAAAATAGTTCCATTTTTCCATTCAAACAACCACAGAGATATATTATTAAGCATGCACAGTGAATGTTGTAAGAATTATATTAATATTTGTCGCTGAAGACATTATTTTCTAAAATTCACAATTCTTAATCGTTTACAGATTTTTTGGCAATATGACACTTATATTCAGACAGTTTCTGACCTTCTATTTGACATGCCAAATGTTAAGAAACTAAAATCTATGCAGTTTTCTATTCCCCAAAATGGATCACAAAACTAAAAACTTTTTTTTTTATCTCACGCTATATGCTTACAAGCAAGCTATTTTCCCAGAACCAATCAACTACAAAATTTTTAAGTTCAATATTAAAGTTGATGTGGCCTTCATACTTCTAAAGTAAATCTGGTTGGAGATTTGGAGATTTGACAAATTGAATTGTAACAACTTTTTTTCAAAATACTTTTTAAATTATATATTTAAAACCGCAACAAAATTTAACAAATCTAATCTTTAGAACTGATATAAAGTTCTAATTTATAGATATTTATTCTAACATTTTATAACTTATCAAAGTAACACCTTATTTTCATGATTATAGCAAGTGCGTTATTGTATTTGCACCGTACATTCGTCAATTAAGGCATCGCATGGAACGTCACGTAAACCACTTTTTTGTAAGATAAATAATACATTTGAGCCAACGATACATGAGCAAGTGCAACCAAGCTTTCCAGTTATACTTTAGTGTTGTTATAAATGCAGTAAAAGCAAATTCATTAAATATTTGAAACTTTTTATTGTCTTTTTAAGATATCAATACACCAAACAGCAGGTGTAATATAGCCGATTCAGAAAAAGTCACTTGCACTAAAGATTCCAATGATTCCATTTAATTCCAACTATCTCAATAAAACTCAAAATAACTAATGATGATGTTTTTATATTAGGTGTCCAAGTTAGTGACTAATAGAAGTAAGACAGTGTTGGTGCATCCGAACTTATTCATCTAAAATGTTCCGAAATTATAAAAACAACTTAATGACTATAGTGATGCGCTTTAATTAACAATTTTCTGGAAAACTCGCTTTGAATTTATACACCATGCTCAACTAATGAGCAACCTATTTCAACCAGGGCGAATAGGAAAACTCGCGCTCATCGTCCCGCCTCTTCATGACAGATTTTGACGTTTATATGAATGTTGAAGTCAGACTCACTTTTTAGAAGTCTTCTAGATATTTATTTGTGGAAATAAGAGGAAAGTATATTTTATTAAGGACATAAAAACTCTTCCCAACACTCAAAAGCCCTTGTTTCGTGCTTTTGAGATTATTTCTTTTCAATGGTGCCTCTTTATTATTAAATACTAGATGTTCTGCAACCTTGATGCACTTTAACTTTCGCTTTATAACATCAATTCTGGATAATAGAGTGAAAACTGAAACAATGACGTATGGCTCGAGACGTTTTACGAGTCTAATAATGAGGATTATGAATTACTCTATTCTCTTTTGGCCCTATATGTATTATTTATACTGCATCTGAGACAAATAACACTACCAATTCATCACCCAGTTTCTATTTTTAACTGGATACAATTCTGTTAAAGTCATTGGAAAATTGTGTGTACAAAATAAAGGCATTTGTGCTAGCCTGGTTAGATTACATTTGACCCTACCACATGCATGAGTCTCTATGCTCTTCTTTATTTCTCTGTCTTAACCTAATTTTTCATTTTCACTGATTTCATTTAAATTTGGTACGTTGAGGCCCTCTTTCCTCTTCAATAATCTAATATTTGGGACACCTTATATATTCATTGACAAAGGTTTTGTTCAGACTATTTATTCTTAATTGGGCTGAGCTAAATTTCATGAAAATTAACACAAACTCAGTTTCTCCTTCTCTGTCGAGTTGGAAGTGTATGCAAGAAGAGTGTTATGTGGCTTTCTTGGGTGGTCAGTGCTAGATTTGGCACAAACCACCAGATATGATCAGGTGCCATTGACATAAATGTACTTGGTAAATGCAACAGCAACAGACCTATCCTATCAACAACACAGTATTCTGCTGCCAAACTGCAACAAGATGTCTTGGATGCACCCACTCTCGAGGCGCAGATATCTTATTAAATAAGTCATTCTCAAGAAGATTGAGTGATGAGGAATATGAGACGTGCAGAATGTTAGACAGACCACATGCTAATAGTCTCCAAACTCAGTATCCGGATCGACCTTAGCAGATGTCCACAAGGCGAAAAAAGTAACCATAAAGCTCAGTCACTAAATTTAAACAGAAAAGTGTGAAATAAGCAAATTGGTGAGACGACGAAAGGCAACTAGATACAATCAATACAAACTCAGAGAATGTCTAGGACATCTGGACATTCTTCAAAATTTCTGCTTCCAAAACTCTTGGTACCACCACAGGTAAACATCACGAATGGCTTCATGAGAAAGATGCTGCCTTTTGTAGACAGATTAATGAGAAGCACCTGTTACAGAAGGCGTATCTAGAAGACAGCATTTCATCATCTAAAAAGGGGAACCTTCAACATCATGAAGAAGACCGTCTAATGCAAAATCAGAGGATTGCAACACTCGTGGCTGAGCAATAAGGTCGTATGCAGACATGAATGACATAACGATCTTCTATTATGCTCTTAAGTCAGTCTACGGGCCACAGTCATCTGGAATATACTATATAATGAGTGCTGATAGTGCACTAACAATGGAAATATACTACAAAGATGGGCATAAAACTACAAAAACATCCTCAGTCAACATTGATCGCTTGCCCCAAGTGGAAATCAATAGATTATTTGCTGATCCTCAGAGCTGAATGAAACTGTGACAGCAATCCGTCTGATGTTAAATGGTATAGCGCCTTGCTTAAGTTGTATAACAACATAATCTAGAAAGTTGGAGGCTCAAACATGGCACAAAAATTATTGCATCCATCGTCCACTTGCACAAGTGGTATGGCAACAGACAATTCTATGACAAACCATCCTGGCATCTCCTTGCAGTCAACAAAATGGCAAATGTTCTTGACAGAATTTTACTAAATCGTCTTGCATTGATTAGAGGCTACTATCAGGTCAATGGGAATTCAGGAAACAACAAAGGACCATATAAATCGCGTTTGCAGCTCGTCAATTTCAGAAGAAATGCCAGAAACAAAACTACAACCTGTTCAGGACATTTATCGACCTGAGAAAAACTTCTGACACAGTCACCGGTGGAGGCATTTGGAAGCTACTGGCAAAATGTTGTTGCCTAAAGCAATTTATTGCAATGGTTTGGCAATTCCATGATGACATGCTAGCTTATTTTGTGGACGACGATGAGTTCCCTGAACCAAGCGCATTCACAAATGACGTAAAGCAAGCTGAGTTGACCCCTACCCTCTTCAGTATGATATTATCTGTCATGCTTACTAATGCTTTATGTAACTATGACAATGGGATTGCCATCAGATACTGAAATGACGGCAAGCTAATCAATCTGAGAAGATTACAGGCAAAGATGAAGTCACAAGAAGTAACTGTTTATGATCTCCTATTTGTTGATGATTGTTCCCTGAATGCTAGATCTGAGTCTGCAATGTAACACATTATGTACCATATGTCTACAGCTTGTACGATTGCGGTCTCACAATTAGAAATTAAAAAGACGGAGATGATGAACCAACGTGCACCAGGATATCCACGCGTACAACAAATCTCACAGTAAATAGCCAAACCCTAGAGGCAGTGAGCATGTTCACCTATATCGACCAAACAATGGCATGTGTAGTCCACATCGATAATAATACCAAAGCCAGAATTGTTAAAGTAAGCATTTAGTTTAGCAGACTGCTTACAATTGTGTGGGAGTGCATAGGCATCCATCCGCAAACAAAATGTAAGGTCTATAAAACCATTGTGTTGCCGACCATGCTTTGTGTGTGTGTGTGTGTGTGTGTGTGTGTGTGTGTGTGTGTGTGTGTGTGTGTGTGTGTGTGTGTGTGTGTGTGTGTGTGAGAGACGCCTGGACGATGTACAAATACCATCCCAAGAAGATGAACCATGTTCAACTAAGCTGCTTGATGAAACTAATTTGGATGAGATGTCAAGACAGGGTTACAGACACTAAGGTTCTCACACGTGCAGGCATTCCATGTATCCACAATCTACTGATTAAATCACTTTTCGGGCCATATTACCAGGATATCAGAAGAGTGTCTACTAAAGATCTTCTACGGCGAAGTGAAGGTGGAAAAACAATCTCAGGCTGGTCAGAAGTAATGCTTCCATCTAGTCAACCTTGAAACACTTCAACATCGACCACTAGTCTAGAGAAAATCTCATACAGGATCGCTCCACATCGTTCCCCACCATACTGGAGCTGATGACTTTGAATGAAGGAGAACTGCAGAGACAGTGCAGAAGCTTGAGTAACGTAAATCTCAGAAAAGCAGTATATTCTCTATTGATGAGGCAAACAAGCTGCATCTCCTGTCACATATTCAATAGACAGATTAGAGCACAAACTGGCCTGATCAACCGTTTACGCACTCACAGAACCCAAACCACTGAATAATATTATGGTCGTCTTCGAACTCGAAGGACGAATAACAATATATAGCTTTTTATTGATAGCATGTGATTTCAGAGGTGAGAGAGCATCCTCGATCGCGGCTGTAGCAAAATAAATGTTCAGTATTACGTAAGAATACGACACGTGGCTTGGCGGGCAGGAGGAGTCAGGGTGCACTCGTTTATGTGGATCTTCTTGAGAATTTTCCCACATTTATTGAGGAGTTTATAATTTCAAAATTCGCTCAGAACGTCCATAATTTAGCCTAGTTTAATATAATCGAATGCGCTTTATAGAGAATATCTACGTTGGGTTTTGTTTGTAAAAGTAAGGAGGTATTTCAGAAATAGCGTGTGTTACATAATGTTTATCTACTCAAAAGAAACGTATATTTTGTTATATCCTTGTCAAGCAAAAAGCGTTGATTTGCATTGAATTTTGTCACCATTCCGTGCCATTGCGGATAACAGCCGTATTGCTATCTCGATTAAAGGAAGTTCAGAAATTTACTCAACTTCAGGACAGCAAACAATTGCATATTGAGCATGTACGACACAAAATGCTTCAAACTGCGTATTTTCTCATATTAATGACTTTGTTTCACGAAAAAAAAAGATTTATTTTCGTTATCACATTTCTTGCGCGATTTAATACATTGAACATTGTTACGATGGGGTTACTATAGAAACAATACAGACCGGTCACATTCGATGTATTTCAGATTGTAACATCTTTAAACAATTATTTTATTTATTATGAGTTTACTTGTATGGATTTTGTTTTGTTTTGGGTTTTTTCTTGCTCATCTCTGCATTCATACCTTTTAAATATCGACCTTAGTAAGCATGCAATCTATTTCGGTAACAAATGCTGCACCTAAATTTTTGATTGTCAATTTCGTTTAGCAATCGAAACTCATCAATACCTGATGTATCCATCGTTTTGAAACACGGATATGATGGTGCTGAGAATTCTAATCCCTTATTGAACAATTTGCTATTATATCTAATCATGCATTCTAGTCATAGGGTGTAACAGACATATTGTATAGCTGACCGAATATCAAATAGAAACCATTTGTGTAAATTCAGCCACTACCAATATGTAGAATTCACATCGAAAACTAATTTGGAAAAGTTAATACACGAAGACAAACCAGAAAGTGAAGAATTAAATACGCCTTAATATGGAGATACAGATTTGAATAACACACATAATGATACATAGTGGCCTAATGGAAAAAGAAAGTAATTCTAAAAGCGATATCACCAGTGTAGCTATGTAATTTTGCTCCCACTGATATGTTTAAATATCTCATTATGAAATATATAATAAAATAACATACAGACTGGTGCTGAAATAAGCTTACAACTTGGAACTAAATGCTAATTGAGACTGTTATATATATTATTCATACGTTGTCCCTGATGCTTATAATTAAACAGATTTGCATACTTTAAACGCACGTTTTAAAACAAACATCTTAGCGTTTTTAGTCAATCGTATATAGAATTTAGTAACATAAGCCACTACACATTTTTGTAGAGGTTTGAACATTGTATCACAATAATATTTAACGGAATTCTTTGACAAACTCCTGAATAGTTATACCTTTTAAGAAAAGCTGCAGCAAATTTAAATGTATATTAACCTAGTTAACTTCGTTAAAACAAAATATGTAATTATGACTGTTTGTCATAAGCAATTTCACAAAACTATAACTTATCTACTCCTAACTAGGTGTCTAAAAGAAAAGCAGATTTAGTCTACCAAATTAGTTGGTCGCCATTTTCATACTATCGACATAAACTTTTTGAAGTTGTTATAATAGGTTTTAAATAATACAAACAACATCACATCAGTCACTCGTAGATGAATGACTACGTCAAGATCACCATAAAATCAGGTTATTCCTGAAGTAAGCTACCCTTTTAATGCATTTAACGTTCAAATATATTACACACAGTGCAACAGGTAGCAAACAAACGTTTAAAAATAACAAATTATTTCGCTGGTAACCCGCCAGCTCCTTGATCAATTTAATTGTCCTTCTAATCTTTTCTGGATTGAAGTTATCGAAACAAGCTATTTCTATTCAGAGTTATTTTTTTTTCTTAGATGCTGTTTAGCTTTAAAATGTTACTTTGTGGAAAAGGTGAGCTGTAGATGTCGACCTTTCTCATTATCTGATTATATATCTATGCCATGGATCAACTTCTGAACAGGAACAGGGATATTGTTACATTATCATTCAAACTAATGAAGTACAAGAGCTTGCCACGATAATTATAGGTTACTGCATTTGTATGGGAAAATATGAACGAATTTTTCGGATAGTTATACTGCACGACCTTGAGACCCCAATCGACTTTAATTACTGGTTGTGAATATTCAGTCCACAAAAACGTGGGGGAAGCAAAGGTCAGATTAACGAGGGCGAGATATTTACTTCCGGGTTAACACATGGTTAAGAATGTTGTTCGAGTTAGGTTGTGAGCATGTCCTTTGGGTCCAGACCAAAT
Organism: Potamilus streckersoni; assembly: GCA_016746295.1. Taxonomy (NCBI): domain Eukaryota; kingdom Metazoa; phylum Mollusca; class Bivalvia; order Unionida; family Unionidae; genus Potamilus; species Potamilus streckersoni. The sequence goes on from JAEAOA010000109.1 coordinate 138,007, forward strand.
CAACACTGCAGTCATTTCACTCCTTCAGTCAAAGTTTGAAACTAATCATTTACTTAATAAACATTGTGGTGGCTATTGTTTGCATTTCACCTTTTCTTTACATAACAACGTATTTTACTAAGATAAAAAAATAAGGAAAACGTTTATTTGTGTTAAGATTGTTTCTTTCTTCTTAGAAGCAATTTATTGCAAACATTGTATACTGTTAACGATCTACAAATGCCATTTATTTTGTCGGAAGTCTTCCACTCGTCCATCATCCAAACAGAAACCCACGGCCCTGTTGAAAGAAAAGTCAATGTTACCCATAAAAAACTTGCACTTTTCTGTTGTTATTATTAAAAACAATTTTTTTAAAAAAAAACAACGCCAGTTTAGCGTTATTCTCAACAGAACCCATTTCTTTACATCCGAACCAACGTTACCTACACACATGAGATATAATTATTGATGAAAACGTTTTCTGGCCACAGCACAGATTATTCAGCACGATCCACTTTCTGTAAAAGCAAACACCATTACTATGGAATTTTCCACGAATTAGCACATATTTAAGTTTTCAGTCAGCAGGCAATTCAGATTTTCTCAGCATTAGCGCATTGTATAGCCTTCTGTGGGTCCTATTTGGCAATGCTGTTACGATTAATACATTCGGTCAAGCATCGGTAATGTTAGGTGAAATCGACTGCCATACCTGTTCCTACTTTTATTGTTTATTTTATTTTAAACCCTTCTTCCTTGTTCAAACTTTGGGTTATTTTAGTCGGCCATCGATTGCTTCGCAAAAGTTGATGATCGATCTTGAAACTATTTAATATTCACAACACTAGTACTAAGAGAGAGAGAGAGAGAGAGAGAGAGAGAGAGAGAGAGAGAGAGAGAGAGAGAGAGAGAGAGAGAGAGAGAGAGATTAACATAGCTTTAACAATTCTGCAGTCATATCGCTACGATGTCGGCAGTGTGACAGTTTGTAGTGATGTCTTGCACTGAAGCATCATACCACAGACATGAAGCATCATGTCCCAACCAGTCACATTATCCTCACACCAGGCCGACCATTCCTAACACTAACCTCCTAATGCGCCAAATGAGACAACTGTTAGTACCATTTTTGTAAGCCTTTGGTATGACTCGGCCAAGGTTTGAATCCTCGACCTCAGGCACCTGAGGCTAACGCTCTAACCACTATGCCAACAGTGATGTCAGTACTAAAAGTACTATGTGCATTAATCAATTCGCATCTTAAGAATTCGGGCAGATCGCCTGCCTGTTAAAAGAAAACTGTCGATGTCAATATGACCTGGCTGCAAACCGGAAAATATTGGTCAAAGCGACCAAGTTTTCATTCATGTCTGTAGAAACATACAAAGTTATGTAACTCTTCAGGTAAAAGTGTTTTTAAAAAATGACGTAAACGAAAACGCTAACAAAGGAGTAAATGCAACAAGGACAAAAGAAACAAAGTTTGGAAAATCATCAAAGATTTATAAGCGGCAATAGGTTTGCTCTCCGGTCAATAAAATTCAACAATTTTGACATATTTTCTGTAAACATGTTACCGAAAACTTTTCCTGAGGAGAGCCATGGGAATCATAGTGCTCGCACAAATAGTCATCAATAATGAAAAAAACTGCAACTTTGAGACTGTTCCCATACTTAAGGCAGCCATTAATTCTGTGTCAGCAATTAGGTCCAAGAACTGCAAACTAAATCTCACGTTCAAAGTCTGTCTAAATTGATGGAGCCATTCAGCTACCAAACATTAAACAAAATTGAAAAGCTTCCTATTTTTGCTGACAAGCATAATATTAAAAGACGGGTTACAAACTTTTTTCAGCATCAAAATTCTCTCCAGTGACTTATTTACACAACGTCAATGCCTGCATGGGCTCTCGTTATAATTTTGAACTGTGATTGCAATTAATTATGCATTGAATTTTAGAGAAGAAATAAAAAGATAAATTGAATAATAACAGTGCTAGAGCTGCTGGCTAAATGCTTCAAATTTAAATATTTTCCGCTATGTAAAACCAAAAGCATGTTTTTCTGCAGGAAAGATTGCTTATCTCCTTCTGTAGTGGCAGTGATGTTTCGAGAGAAACGAGAGATCTACCTAAGGTGCAGGTTGTTTTCGTTATATGCACATATTCGGCTTGGTCGGACCTTACCCACATGACATTTTTTTAAGTTCTCTGCATCACTGTTACGAACTGTTCAAATGAAGCTTAAATAATTTGAGATTGAATGTAAATGTTCCTTTCATGACATAAATTTCTCCCAAAGCAAACAGAAACAATATTACACTTCATATATCACGCAAGCTGAAGTGTATATATGGACAATAATCAAGTAAATCACAAATATCGAATTTGCATTGGTTTCCAAAATATGATAACTTCTATGATAAAAGTATGAATAGGAAAAGAGCAAAATTCTTCACAATAAAGAAACAAAAGTGTCAAAGGCAAGTAATAATGAAAATATAGTAATAAAATATAAAAACAACAATTTTTAATGTTGATGTCAATACATTCTCGTTTAATATAACTTGGTTTGAAGAATAATGTGTTACTCACAGTCACAGGAGGAGGCGATGGAGTAACGAGAGAAGGTTTTGGAGGTGGGGTTGGAATCGCATAACTCGATACTGTAATGGTGACATTAACAGATCCTTGCAATCCATATCCATCCTTCAACGAAAAGAAAGAACGTTCAAACATAAAGCAGTACAATATGCCTGCAAGTAATTAAATTGTACCTTGATTTGATGAACCAGTAAGGTTTCATCCTCGATGTAATGAACCATTAACATTTAAGCCTCGATTTGATGCTCCAGTAAGGACTGAACCTCGATTGTCATAAACCAGTAAGTTCTACCCCCAATTTGCACGAGAAAACAAAAAAGATGAAGATTAATTTGTCGTAAAAAGTCTAAACGACTATCGTTCACATATTTTACCTACTTTGCTGTTACAACGAAGACAACTAGTCTTCCGTTTCTGGAGGTCATGTTACCATTATGTTAATTATTGGGGGGCACACGTACTTTGTGAGTATCAGTCTAAACTCATATAGGTCTCCTATTTTAAACTGTTAACATATCTCAAAAACAACGGCTTGTTGAAGTATGTGTGTGTGTCTGTCTGTTTGTGTGTTTATGTGTCCGTGTTTAAGATTAAACCAAATCACAGATCAAATAAAATTAAAAAGAAGACTGTTTCAAAGGTGTGTAGACAAGAATATGATATGTGCTCCGTTCTCTTGTTAAATATAGAACACTTCCGTTAAATATGTACGAATAATTTTTTTAAAGTTCCCTGACATAGATATCTCTTTTGTAATAACCAGGAATTAAATACTTGAAATTCCGACTAAATATTTCATACTAGTGTGAAATGACTTGTAAAGTCAATCTGAACTAAAATATATATTATTTTGCAAATTGATTTCATATTCTCTGCCTTATCGTTCCGGACCATATTTGGAAGTTATTTTCTTTTGATGTAGTGTCATAAACTCTCTGTTCTCGATAGAACGCATCTGTGAATCACGTCATGACACAATATTTGTTTGTACTGTTCAGTACTGATTCATATGGACATAACGGTTTGTCGAAAATCATTTTCAGTTGCGAATTGAAAAACAAAATACCGTGAAAAACCATTAATAGTTTACTAATTCCGTTTGGTCCAGTCAATAGGTCTTCACAAAAATACTCTCAAACGAATTTGGACACGCAAATCAACTTCCCATTTTAATAGGCATTTATTTAGCTAATCAATATGCAAAAGCAATGTGACAAACAATATCATTTACACTATTTATCACCACCTACTGACTTAAAAAATTCCTTAAAAGCCGTCTCTGATGTTCAGAGATACAAATTTATTATCATTATGTGTGCCGGTTGTAAAAAAAATTGTAGAACGTGTTTTGAATAAATCAACCTCTTTTTTTTCTTTCTTAAGTATATCAATTTATGAACTTTTACTATCTAATGGCATGTAAGCAATTTTAGTACACCATTATTATTTTTCTACATATCCGTAATGATTATAAAAAATTAAACATATAACCTTGCTCTCGTAATTTCACATACTTTGTCTAATTATTTTCACATAATGAGAAATGAATTGTGAAGAATGCCAGTAAGTTTATAAGTTCCATAAGCATGTTTTCTAACTCCACGTTGTCAATTGTTTTTAATAAAAAAAAAATTGTTCACAAGCTAAATGTAGTCTATGTTGCTTACAAGTAAAAAAATTTCTTAAAATATAATCATCAATTTCCCCAATTTCGTTCTTTTAGCTTTTGAGAAGAAAACTACCAAAAACAATTATAAAATAAATAAACCTTTACTAATGCTAAATTAAATTTATTTGTTTAATTCTTCCTGTAAATTGTTGTTTGCTGTGTGCTATTCAGATTGTTCTGCCATATATTTCCATATGTACAGCACATGACCAGCAGAAATCAAGTCGTCGTAAAAGCGTCAAAACAAAAGAAGCAATACACGAACTTTCTGACATGGATTATAAGCATCTAAGGAGAGTGAGGGGATATAAGACTGACATTTCATATAAAAAAATATTCTAAAACTAAATAACGAACAATATGGGTTATCAATCGGACAGGAGTATATTTCTGAAAAGATGAAAGTGAAAAGTGAGTGAAAAGCGATAAACCCAGGACACATTTAAGATATTTGTACAATGAAAATGCACGCATTTTGTCTCCTATAACATTTGTTTCTTCATCTATAAAAGGCTGTGTGTCAAACACTATCAATGTTTTGATAATATTGTTGTATAGTATTAGCAGGCCCTCTCGTGTTTTTTTGTAACTCCCCCTCCCCCGCCAACTGAAAATTCTAAAAGTATAAAGGATACAATGCACAGTTATTTCGCTCATCAAATTATAATTTCTAACGTGATTGTCGTCAGAGCGTACCTAACACTGTCAACTTCTTTAATGGTTCCCACGAAAAGGAAGCTCTCAATGTAGATGAGAGGATAGAATACTCATTGTCTTTTTCTGATTTCTAGAAGAGCCTTTTTCAGTAACAACTGTGTATTCTGCGTCCAAAGGCCAAAAAGTTGACAGTGTTTGGTAACCTTAGCGACAATCAGGATAAAAATTATAAATTGATGAATGAAATGACCTAGTTTCTGTGCATTTTTGTATATCCTTGATACCTTTTGTTTTTAAAATCGATGCGATGTACAAACATATGGGAGTATATGCAAAAGCTAGAGTATGTGTGGACGGTCTTTACAATCAACGGTCATGAGGTATTTATATCAAAAACAGCACAAAAATACAAGAAAAGGATATTGTTAAAAACTTTCTACGATCGATAGCTATCAGAAATGACGCGTATACATGTATACATACCGTGGCAACCGCTCTCATTTTGAACTCGTGGTAAAGGATGTTGATGAGAGGAGCTTTCGTCATAAGTAACCCAGCTTGGGTATTGATGAAAAAGTATGTCAAATCACTGGCATCGTCCGACTGACAAAAATATTGGAAACAAATGTGTTTTGGATTTAATATTGCTTCACAACATTTATCAACAGGAAATTATTGATATCCAATAGTTAGTATTATGTGTAACACACACACACACAAACACACACACACACACCTGAAAGTAACATACCAAAGACACACAAGGAGGTCCTATTCTTGAATTTTTTATTCGATGCTTGTCCAGATAACAACGAAACAATACGGTCAGTATAAATCTTGAACTTGTACCATTTATGTTTCAGGCCAATTTTGAAAACTTCATAGAATTTCTAATACATGTTATACTTCTGCGAATTGACCCCGTAACATATTCTTTATAGCAATATTGTGAAGAGACTGGTAAGCGAATTCCAAATGCAAGTTACATTCGGACCTACTTCGGGAGCTCTATTTAAAATTTGCATACGGGTGCATTTAATATACCAAAATACCCTCCCGTACAATCAGTATTTTGAAGTTAACCCAAAGATTAAGGTTTAGACATAATGGTAGCGCGAATAACGGATACATAACCGAGTAAACGCCAAAATTTGAGGAATTTTCTTAACTATAGGTGATTTGGACACGTAAGATTGCATTTGTCAGGCTTCACCTGATAGAAGATTCGTCCTTCTAAATCAATGGACCGACTTAACAAATGATTTAAATTTTGAATATTGGCACAATAATACAATGAGTGAGGTGTGGAAAGATATGCAATATGAAAATGCAAAACTTTTGTGTGTGAAATTGATATTGAACCAGAAAATACATACCTGAAACTAATCGAGACTAAATAACGAAGAGACGGATAATAGCGAAGACCAATTATAAGGTTAGACATTTTCATTCATGATCATCTTATGGAAAATTTATAAAGTAGTCTTGCTTTTTCTCTCCAATGTAACATCTTGGAACTCATTACACATGAATGCAAGTATAAAACAAAATAAAATTCAGACTGTTTGTACACATTTGCTACTTCAGGCTTGTTAATCCCCGAATTGCAAAAAAGTTACATTTCCTTTTTTTCAACTCGCATGCAGAAGCAGAAAATAAAAAACGAAATAAATGTTTATCAGGCCACATGTCTGTGGCATGATGCCACATTGCTAGACGTCACTACAAAGTTCCACACTGCAGACATCGTAGCGATTTAACTAAAATACTGTTAAAACCACGTTTAAAATCCGAAACACACAGTTTATTATTAAATCAAGACATTTGTTTTGTTCATCTTAGCATTGACAATCTTAACTGCACCATTGTTCATAAAAAAATATTTTATTTATAATAACTTTGGAGACACTTTGATTGTATTTTTTTAAATCTATGACGCAATGTAAGAGTGGCCATGTGTGATAATGGCATCACACCTCAAAACAAGAGTTCCGATAATTTGGTCAGTAGCTGAATTTGCTAAAGGCTACCTTACTGTGAAATACATGCATGTTGGCATCGCATTTTGTCCAATGTAACTGATTATATCACTTTTAGTACTAATATTTCAAAGTGCCCTTCTTTGCCTTTAGCACTAGTTATGACTTGACATTGGCCTCGTAGGTATATTATATTAAGCAATGTTAAAATCAATCTCTCTCTCTCTCTCTCTCTCTCTCTCTCTCTCTCTCTCTCTCTCTCTCTCTCTCTCTCTCTCTCTCTCTCTCTCTCTCTCTCTCTCTCTCTCTCTCTCTCTCTCTCTCTTTTTTTACCTCCAATGTGTACTGGATCTGTCCCCCAAGTCCACTGTCAATGTCCGAAGCCACGACGATTAATACAATCATTCCCACCGGCGACCTCTGCGAAAAGCAACAGCAAAAGTAATATAAATGACTGACATTTTGACAACGAATAGGACTGTTTACGCACAACATGGATTAATTGAAATGCTCTTGTGTTCACTTTTCAAATGACTATCTTTTCATTCATTACATGAAACGTCCATGAGCAGATATGAAGTTTTTTCATCATTCACACAGCTTTATTGTATATTTTGCTAGAAATTTCTCCAAAACAAATTGATACCTTTTAAAATGCTACGGAAAAAAATGTCAACTATATGCACCATTCTTTCAACTAATGAAACCATTGTATCGTACCTTATTTCGTAAACAAAAGCGACCGCTGCATTGTACTCTTTTGCCTAAACAAAAGCAACCATCGCCTATTATCTTTGTTCCTTAAACATAAAAGATCGCGGCATCTTACACTTTTGCGTATAACATAAATAACTTACAGACGAGATGGCTTTGGAGTATGACGGGGAAAGAAATCTGGGGCTGTTGTCATTGATATCTTGGCAGAAAAGTTTCACATAGAAGTGTACCTGTATTGGTAAAGACAAAAAAAAGACTAATAAGTCCTGGAAGAAAGAAGTCTCTAGTTTTGTAGTTGTTTATAGAAAAACAGATAGATAGGGACGAAATCTGACAGTGAAAATGTCAAAAGATCGCGAGATATATTATTTTATTGCAAATAAATCATCCTGATCTATTAGATTTATTTAATATATTACATGCTAAAAAATGCGCTTTTTTGTTTAATTACCAAACTTTCCAAATATATTTACTTATTTCCGTTCAAAAGCTCGAAACAATCTTATGGTGATTAGCTCTTCCACATAAGCAGAAATGCGATTCAACACTCTTAGAGAGATTTCATAAAGGAAAGGTTCTGAATTGTGTTTTTGTCTTCCATTAATGTATGTCGTCAATTAATGCGTACGTCATTTTGTCTACCATGTACATAAATTTAAATTTAAATATTCATTATTTGTTCTTGTTACACAAATGAAAATGTCTAACATAATATACATTTATAATCATTCCTGTAACAAGTGCACTTGTGAAAAGTGAAATGGTCAATTTTTGCCAATTATGACCTCCAACGTGATACTAACAACGTATTTCAGAAAGGGCGTGGTTTCTAAAGGCCAAGTAACCGTAACTCTGAATAAATTACACGTGCCTGTGTTGCAAGCTACTGGTGGCTTTTCATACATATGCACTGACTGTATCCATTTAAGTATCAATGCATGGGGAAATAATGTTTCATAATGGAACTTTCACCGAAATGTACAGGTACATTACACAGTTAGTCACTGCGATCATATGGATTTATTTTTCACTATTTACGTAAAGAGAAAGGCTTTCAAGCGCACTGTCCCTTTTGTTATAAGGAAGTTGTTTTAAGTATCCGCGACAGAAACAAATGCTGCAGTCTATCCGAATCTACAGGACGAGATCAATATCAAGCCTCACAGTGTACTAAAACATAACAAAATTACCAAATCAGCAAAGTAAATAATTACGAAACGATGTTTGAACAACTGACTGTTCCTACCACTCATACCTGCCCCTTCCTTCAAAAAAAAGAGCACAACGCCAGTCTCTGCGCATGCATGCTTAAGAGAATGTATATCAGCAAAATAGTTCATCCACCTGTTATTTTACAGTAATAGGTCACTACTAGTTCCGGTTAAATCTCTTAATAAAATGTTCTGTCGAAACTTCAGATTCCCTAAAAACGTTCTTACCTTATTGTATCCATCTGTGACGTCAAATTCCAGGTCGTAATCTGTCCTGAGCTATAATCGAAAAAGAAAAAAAAACAATTGACGACACATATATGCCAGTATTTAAATAAAACATACATTCACATCTTGCGTTACGCCAAAATCGTTCAATTAAATATATAATGTCGTGAGCGATGTGTTTTTATTTCATTCTCAATAATGGATTATGGATGTTTATAATAAGAACCTCACCTTATACTCCAGTCCAAGCTGATTAACAGCGAACTTCACAAGTTCCTGTGGTTTATGGTGGGAGTGAGGGTAAATCCGATTATATCTATTTAGACATTATGGGATTGCGAACTACAAACAAGGTTTTCTCTACTCCGAAACTGATTAGCTTCACAGCATGCAAAACTACCTACTTCCGATAATGATGATTTGAAAACGGAAGTGATCCAATACTCATCGGCAATTTTACGCTTTGCAAAAAACAAAACACGTAACAATGCACCTTTATTTTGAAAGAACTGTGCTAGTTTAAAATTAATTCTAAATAAATATAATACGACTTAAGTAATTAAAATTAATACAGTAATGGTGCCACGTGTTTGGAACTAATTTCTTGCTCTTAACATACAAACGTGACCACATACTTGGCCGTCGTGGGGATGATATCTAAAACTTGATAGTAAATCGCCAGATTCGCTTATTTGGCAAATATGGTGAAGAGTGCAGTAATAGCTATCTGTGTTGGAACTAGGAGAGCAAGATTGACTCCGCGGATACGATTGACACATGGGTTTCAAGGACCTAAACGTTTTGTCAAAGTTGTGAACTAAACTTATAAACTTAAAATGCAGAGACCATTATTTTATCATTGCATTTACTTTAACTTTTGCGTTTGACCTTAAGAACCCAAAATAGAAATGCATTTCTTTTTTGCCCTAAGCTCAAGACAGTCACAAAGTTTTCTCAAGGAGATTCTCGAGATGAAAAGATATATTTCGCAAAAAAAGAATTCTCTCAGAGTAGTACCCTTGACATTAGTAGTATAGTAAGAAGGAGTTCTTAACCAAACGACGAACAGCCCTTTTGTCTAATGATGTTGCTGTTGTTGAGAGTCTTAACGCCATTTTCAGCACACGATAGGCTACTGGCAAGCTTTCTCACATATTCACATTCGCCGAATCTGAGACTCGAACCCACGCAGACAGAGGTGAGATGGCAGTGATTCGTAACGGAGAGCGCTTTAGATCACTTTGCCACATGGGCCGCTTTCTCTAATTAGATAAGGAATCTGGACCATTTAAACTAAGAGATGATGATTCTAAACAAAACATAGTTACCCTGTTATCTTATAAACTATGATGTTCTGGACCAGCTGAACTATGAGGTGTGATGATAGATATGGGTTTTGTGTAACAGATGAGGTATTTGGTGATCAGAGATATGTGGATTGGGGGTTCTGGACCAAAAGTAAGAAATGCATTGTTTAATGTTTTTTTTATAAAAAAAAATAAATATGCGTTTTGTACCAAACGTATGAAATCTTTAGTTCTAATGAGAACATCATAGGAGTTATGAACCACTGGGTGGTCATCATACGATATTTGTTTTGTGCCATGGTGGTTCAGGACCACATGTTGGTGATAGTGAGTGAACATAAACGATTTGGAGATGCATGTTTACATCACAGAAAATGATCGCGGCCTGAGATTTTTATGTCAAAATGCCAAATTTGAAACACCATCGGAGCAATATAGTTTACCGTCGAAGATGCATGAGCCCTTTTTGTTGACAAGCAGCGCGAAAATCATATGTCGGTCTGATTTGAATATTATCATCGTGTAGTAGTAGCAACCACCAGCAAGTATCTCCCAGTAATGGTCAAGCGTTGCAATTTCACTGACGACGGCCTAATACCATTGGCTGTTTTCTTCACCACGCCCGTGCCCAGTTTGATGTAGTACGTTTTGGAGCACAGATCGATAAACTGCGCGATGGGCGTATCGTTACACTAGCCTTTGAACTTTCCTAGGACATATTTATTGTCGGCGGAGTAAAATGGACTGTGTCAAAAGTAATCGCTTAGAACAAAAAGTTCCTTCTGGTCAAAATGTATCCTAATAAAATCCTCCATCTGAATTTCATAGACAAGCGAATAGGTGTCATTCATGAGCAGATAAGCGCGATCACCATATCGCGACTTAAGTCATAATGGAACTTCAACATGTCCATGTTGGAGAGATCAAGCATTGATACTCAATTGTGCACAGGCGTGTCGTGTTTCAAATATGTTGTTTTCTGGATGAGACGGCTACCAGGTGTTCATCAAAGGTTTTCATGTGGATGAAAGCATCTGAGGAGACAAGCTTATGACGGCGTTGCATATCGTGGAGAATTTCAATTTTTCCGTTTTCGGATGTTTTCCATGGTCTTGCCGAAGACGCTATTTATTCATGAGCTCGAATAAATCTTTTTGAAGTCCTTGTTGGCCAACAAGCACTGCTGCTTGTTAAAGTTAATGTAACATTTCATCCACGAAGCCTGGTTAAACTGTAACGAGCGATGAACTTTGTCCAACACCAGCCCGTGTTTCAGGACCTGGTCGAGCAGACAATGATGTAAAATGTACATGCTCTAGTTCATGAGATTCGACACAAGCCATTTTACCTTAGCCTCTCCCAAAACGACCTCGTCCTTTTAGGCAACTGCTCCTGAGACAGTATCTCATTGCCAATAGACGTTTTTCAGCGCAACATGGATAATCCTTGTGGAGTTTGTGCAAGTGTTCAAGACAGATCAGATCCACCTCGACTAAATAACCCACGTCGTCGATGTAACTCGTTGAGCGGTCCTGTACAAACTGCTCTGCGGTGATCCAGTAAAAACCGCCTATAGAAACGGCTGAAACATATCCCAAACGTACTCATTGCTCCGAATAAATGATGTACACGGGTGGCTTACTAGAATCATAGTTGGCCAAGTATTTCTTGTTGGTCACTGTATATTTTGTGCTAGCAATGAAAATTCCTCCTTTTACCATCTGCGTGGTAAAAATGTCCAGTTCGGTAAAGAGTTTGAGCTGCGCTCCATTGGCTTTCAGCAGTGCATCACCCATGATTGGAAAAGTAACAGAGCGGTTCTAGCCGGTAATGTTTCTGCAAGGTTTCCCTGAAATTTTGAAACACATCCCCGAGTAACAGTACGTCCGTTTTTAGATACACATTGTGGTGATACCCAAGAGTCGGACAGCCAACACTTTACGCTCCGCGAGGGCTCCATCATATTTGTCGTCGGTGATATTGAACATATTTAAGTGGGAATAAAACGTGTTTAGGGGAGGAAGAGAAGTTTCATCGAATCGCGACCAGCCATCGGTGTACTCATAAAGATAAATTCCTTTATGCTTGATTTTTGGGGGACCGGGCTTGTTGCATTGGGCATGAGCGGCGCAACAATAACGCACAGTGATATCACAGTAGAATCTTTATCGTGCGGTCCTAAATAATCTTTTCAAATGTAGCAACGATCCGCTAATTTGTGCTGCCTTGCTGTTCTGACCTGTACGGAAACAGTGATAGTGGACTTTTTATGATGTCGATAATTCGTTTATACTTCACCACGAGGTGCTCAAAGAACCACATGACGAAATCAGGGTCACGATGATGACGATATGGTGATGACAAGCCACCATCGGCACCTCAGCAGGTTTTGTAACCAATCTCGCAGGGCACTTGCTGATTGTGAAAGATTGGTCAGAATCCGGATGAGGATTATCCTTTGGTATCGTGCTCTTTACTGGTGATCAAGACCTTCGCAAACATTATGATGATTCTGATGTGTCAGAGCTGCTTAAATTATTTCAGTAAGGTCTGGACACGAAATTGATGCTGTACACTACCTCCCCCCAAAAAAAGTTTTCAGTTATCATAAGATAAATATGATCTTTTTCTTTTTAAAAAGTAATCATCACAAACGTGCTATTTAAGTTGATAGCACTGCAGAAACATGACAAACACTCTCAGGAAAATTATCGAAATGTGATCGACCAGGTCGTGTCGTGTCGACGCGCACGTTTTTACACGTAGACATTTTGATGATAATAGCGGTAATAGGAGTTCTCACCGATCTTCCTCTGACAGATTCTCGTCGATATGACGGAAATCGATCACTGGTCTCATTATGATTATGAATCGACTAAACTCTTTAGCAGAAGCTCAAATTATGGAAGATATGTTCGATATTTTATATGCGTATTATCTACTTTAATCATATTTCTCGAGAACTATTTCAGGTGATCCGGTGAATCAGTGCTACGATGATACTTTTTTATTTCAGTCATCTGGTTTAATTTGACAATATCTACAAACATGTCAGGAATTATTTGTATGCTAATATGCTCTAAATACTTGTAGGATCTATCAACATTTCCTACAAAGCAATATATGAGACTATATTTGACATTGCGTTTTTCGTAGATTATTAATTATGGAGCAGTTCAATCAAGTAGACCCGTGGGCACCATAATAGACCTGTACTTGTGGACGTAGTTTTCTCCTTCATTAATTATCTCCAGTATCTTCGATGTTGTTACTGGTAAATTAATAAAATTGCATCACTCTCTTTAAAAACATTCTACAGCTTACTTATAATCTCATCCAGCTGTAAATACTTAAGGTATCTATATTTTGCTGCTGACAGGTTTGGATCGACTTTTTCGTACTCACTGTACATGATGTTAATAATGCTTCTCCGTCCTTATTGGATTTCAGTGCCATTGCAAGTGGATCCTAAAACACCTCATCCTCGTCTGGAGTATTGTCTGAACGCTCGTTGAGCACCATCACCTCCACGATTCAATCCACGTCTTCGTTCTTTAATCCTGCATGCTGAGAAACAAATTTGTATTCCAACCAAATCCGCGGTTTTCTGTTATCTCGAACAAGCTTTAGTGTAATGACTTCATCCATGCAGTAGTGATCTTTATGTGCGCGTTGTCATCTTCCTTTCTTGCAAACGTACGCCGTTTTATGTATCCAGTTTTCAGGTTGAAATAGAATATTCCATGATAGAGTTCCTGAACTTTGTTATAATCGAGTTCTTCGATGTCTTTTGCTAACAGAAACGATTCTCTTTCGTGAAAAACTTTAAAAGCTGCAAAATACCGTTTGCACAACACAGCTGTTATTGTCGCATGCGTCCCACGGGGAGATGAGACCGTTTGACCTCATTGTGCTTTTGGTAGGTTTCTTTGAGCAAAGATTTACACAGATTATATGCACGGATAATCTCCGAATAATGTCCCGTGGACTGCTTGAGCATGCTTAGGTGGTTTCTGTAGTGTAGTACGACGCTTCCTGACTGTAAGTATCGTCTAACCGTCCAATCTCCACATGAGTACGCGCTTTGGCCTAGAATGCGTTAGCGCAAGTGAAATGTTCTGATCGCGACCGCCAAAAGGAGCTGTAAATTCAGCTAAAACTTTGACGTGACTCCAGCCGTTGCCTATTCGTTTCCAGTGGTGGTTGAAGTGATATGATGAGCAAAGACACAATAAGCCTTGAAAAAAATATGAAAATTAAGACGAGGCCGAGATGGTCACACTACATCTGCTTCTGTTGTTTACCATAACCTATGGAATGTCCCCAAAGTTATTTCTTATGTGACGCATAACCACGTACATTTCTTGGTTACATTGTTGTTTGTCACTGCGAATAATCCGTCACCATGAATTTAGCTTCCTCCGCCGTGGTAAGAGTTCCGAAGAGTTTTTCTCCAGTAGTCGTGCCTCCGAACGAGTTTAGGCGTGAACGTTTGACCACAGCGCAGCATTAGCGACCTGTGGAAATAATCCAAGTTTTTGATATTCATGAAATTGTGCTCTCTTATGTTGAGATCACTTGCATGTAGTCACAGGCATGGTTCGCTTTTTTGTCCAGCTCTTTCTATGAGGCAGCCTCAAAGCTATCTGACCCAAAGAGCGTACCAAAAGAAGTTTAGGACATGATTAACATAATAATGAACATCGTTAACTTCGATACTAAGACAAGGACGAAAAAAAGTACTAGCACTATTGAATCTGCTGTTAAACAACATGCCCAATTATGATTGAGTGGTCATTTACATTCTGAACCTGCATCAGAACAATATACCAATATTCAAAACTCTTTCTGAGTTCAACGAGTTGTTGGGAAAAAAAATTGTTGTAGGCGATGAGGCGAGGGCAGAGATTTTACCATCGTGGAGATAAGATGAGATTCAGCCAGTAGAAGAATTGGGTTCGAATATAAACAAAATTATCATCTTCGACGACATTAATATCGATTGCGATAACACGACTAATACTTGCGAGTATGTTTAATTATCACAAAACAAACAACGCAACATCATTTACCTGACGCATTCGTATTACGACGTGCCCATTTATTCAGGGTTAGATAACAGATATCGACGCAATCGCGTGAGACCACAGCAGCGACATCTTCGTGAAAAGGTTCAAATACTACCACATCACCGCGACATCTGGACCCAACCACGATTTCAGGATGTTTCACTACGGCACGGAAACGGTGCCTGGGCGATACCAGAAAGGTTCGACAACTTTTACTTTACAGCGTAGCTTTCAGACGCGATTAGGTGTAAAGGTGCAGAAATAAATTTTCCATTTTTTATCTCCTCTGTTGGTATAACATCATGTTGTTGAAAAGTTCATCTGCAGGTCATCGATGATAAGGTTGGTAAGCAGGCGATGTCGTTCAGGGGATGTTCAAAGCACATACCATGGCGCTCACTAAAAATATCAGCGACGCTCTGGTTGGATAGAAATCAGTTTCTGATGCAGAACAAGCCGAGAACATCTAAAAAAAATTCAACATCAATGAGCATATACGGGCTAATGAAATTAAAACTGAAGAAGTGATTAAATATTTTGACATGGACGGGGAAAAGATAAATTGATTCTTGAAAAGACTAAAGAAAACATACAAAATTTAAATACTGAGATAAATAATTTACGTGATTAGTACGATCTTTCAGAAACTATCATCAGATTTACTGCAAAAGGTGATAATTTACGAGTGCTGCGCGACTGAGCTAATAACACTATTAAATGACACAGTAACGAGAACATACCTTCTAAAACGAAAATTCAAAACCCTTGTGAATCCGGCAAGAGAATCCTCGAGGATGAAACCGAATCTGGAATCTGTGATAGATCCGACATTCGCGGCGGATCTGGGGTCCACTACTCCAGAACCCGGCCGTGATCATAGCAAAGTAAAAACGTTTTGTACAGAATGTGCTTATAAGCGTTTATCCTATGATTGGATATAAAGAATCACCACCTATACATCAAAAGTATGTGTAAATTTCGATATGTTTTACTACTATATTTTACTACTATATAAAAAAGCTACATTTAAGGGAAATAACTTAAAATAACACTAAAATAGGCGCAACAATACACATATAGACAAACCTCTGAGATTTAGGTCAGAGTATTATTCAGATTTTTATGTAATGATTTCTTTTTCAGTTGTTAAACATCACCACAACGAAATCCTTCTTTATAGCAAAAAGTACGTGTTACATTAAACTGGATTAAAGAGGGTTATCAACTTTAGATTCACAAGGGTAGTTTAAAACCTTTCACGTTATAAGCAAATTGAAGTGGATTAAGAACTTCGATGCACAGATCATAAAATCGATGTATAAAACTGTTATTATTAAGTGCAATGACAGCTTCTGATTGTTTACAATTTAAAAACAAACACTGTGGATTTGGTATAAAAATCATAAATTGGATTAAAACTATGTATAGTAACATTACATCTAGGATAGCAATAAATGGGGCCCTAACAGGATAATTCAGGCTTCAACGCTCAGTGAGACAAGTCTGCCCCCTGTCCATGCTGCTCTATGTAATCTCGATAGATCCCTTGAATATAAACATTAAAAATAATACCAATATTCAAGGAATCAAAATACCAAATATGAAAAATAATTCAAAACTATTTTGCATGCAGATGACTGCACGAACTTCACCAGAGATGGATATTCTTTCAAACATCTACAAGATGAATTTTTCAAATTTGGGAAAGCTTCTGGATCAGCAATAAATCACAACAAAACGGAAATTTTACTAATAGGAAACTGGAGGGGAAACCACCCAGGTCTCCCGCCAAACCTGATTAGAATTAATGTTAAAGCACTATGAATTTACTTTGGAGTTAATAATTGTGAGTTAATAATAAAATTGGACGCACAGATCGAGATTTAGTCGCATATGAAGATTAACTTAATAGACCGAATACAGATCGCCAAGACCTATATGCATAGCCAGTTGAACTACATTTTGAATACAACTCATTTGACAGAAGCCATGATAGGCAATATCGAAAGAAAAAAATGAGCTTTATTTGGGATAACAAAATTCTCTAAGAAAGAAATATATATGCAGACCCAAGACTGGTGGGATTAGACCTCCCAAATTTGAGCATAAAGCAGAAAGCAATTATTCTTAATAGATTTAAAAATCTAAATAAAAACCCAAAATATCCATGGAAAGCAATACACACACACACACACACACATATATATATATATATATATATATATATATATATATATATGGGTATTTATGTACCTTTAATAAAGAACTCTATATGAATAATATACTAGTTAAACTTGTAGAACCACCTGGTGCGTATAGAAGAGTAAAAGAATTAATATACTCATATAGAAATAACACTAATTTATGGAATAAAAATAATAATATTTATAACCTTCTAAATTAACCAATCACTCAAGAGAAACAGGAAACAGAGTTTAAAAATCCGGGATTGAATTGGGAAATAATATGAAAGAAATGGGCAGGCATAAAGTCGCCTGCCATACAAAGTAGGTTATATGTTTATCTCCACGATAAATGGATTAAAGGTGAAACAGCTTTTAACAGACATTTAACTGTAAAATTACCAAAATGTAGACTTTGTGGAAAATGCGTAGATTTAAAAAAAAACATATAATATTAGAATGCCCTTAAAATGAATTAGAAAGATCAAGTATTAAAACTCAAATTCATACAAAATATGGGAATAATGAAACTTGACAACTTTTATATAGGAATGGTATAATGGATAGCAAAATATATAACGAATTAATAGGTTTTATTAACAAAATTAGGAAAACACTACGAGAATAATATAGATAATCTATCAAATTTAAAGAAAAGAAGAATTTTATTATACTATACGTTCATAGGTACACTATGCCTGTGGGATCTGTTCTAATAATTTATAGATCACAACTACATATGAAAAGAATTAGAATTTACAAACGTGAGAACAAGGTGCGGAGCCAAAGGATCACAGACTTTAAGTAAACTCCGGATCCAGCCTGGGATAAGGAGTCTTTTTCATAATAGAATAGGAATGGTGTAGAAACCCTAACTTAAAATTTAAAAAATAAAAAATGATTTTTTTTAAAAAAAATAAAACAAATAGCACACATGCCTAAAGAAAACCAATGACATATAAAAACCTTTCAACTTTCGGAACTAGGGAGTCCCTCAGATGATGGAAATTCTGAGAGGGACCACACCAATAAACTTTTACGCCTGTGATCCATTAAGAAGTTTAAACTGTTTTCCTCACAACAGATATGGAAATTGCGCATTCATTAATTATATATTCTGCACAGAGAGGGAGAGAAGAAACTTTGTTCAGGTTCTGAAGAAATCTACTTTAATATTAATAATAAAGAACTGCATTTCTAGTTGAACCTATTTACTACCAGTTTGTATTCAATTTAGCAGAACTAAAATGATAAGAGTGCTTAACTGTACATAGTCATTATCATTGCTACGTAAGTAATTAGGTCATACCAAGTGGTTTAACTTGGCGTTAATGTACCGTATATTCTATTCAGTATTTATTAAACTTACTGGCAAGGACCGCCTCATTAATAAAGCCACTTTTTTAATTGTTCAAGGCTTTATTGTACTTTCAAGATTCATTTTAGCAAATCATTTTAAACGCTCCATTTTTACAAGCACGTTCTTGTTTCTCGCCAATGGAATATATCAAATTCTTACTTATTGCCAAGCTCTGCTTGCGCGTGCGTTTGTCTTCTACGTAATAAACAACCAATATACCTGTGAGAGCATTGATTTTATTTTACTACCTCTCTATCCAGCATACGGTTTAGCACCATATCCACGGACCGGCCTATGGAGCTGCTTCCTATTGGATTGGTCAGACTAATGATTTCTGATGTCAGCTGGTTGGAGGTCGTGAAAGTCAATTCTTGAGGCCCGTCCAAATCTACAGCTGTGATCCGCCCTATGATGGTACCTAAAACAAAAACAATCGTACAACGCCATTTAATTTGATAGTCTACGTTTTGTGTCTTCGTCTGGCTTTGATATTTTACATAAGTTCAAAGGTTTATTTTATTCATGCTTCTACGGTATCAAACTTCGAGAAAAGTAAATTTATATTTTACTTCCATTCCTTGCAGGAAAAGGCAGAGGTTAGGTCACTTATAAATCTAATATTCTATAATAGCGACATCCAACATGTAACATAGAATAGTCTTTAGAATCATTGATAATTTAACTCTGTTAAGTAATTCATCATGTATACCGCATGGACCGTTTTCAGCAAAACACTTGTTTTGATATTGAACATAGATTACTCACAGCTGAGAATTTTAACCCTGTTGCTGGTTTCTCCCTTTTTTAACAAAGAGCACCATGAACGGTACATTAAACGCGTGCCATGCGCTTCGGAACACACTAGGTACCTGTTCATTAGCTAATAAGAAACTAATAATGTTTTAGCAAGGAACAGAGACATTTACCTTCGAGCAGTAAATCAGCAGATTGCTCTCTTACAATTTTTTCATGGAATATGGCGAAAAATATAAAAAAATATAATGTAAATGATAATTCTAATGTTCATGTATGTGTTCTTGACACTTGACTACTTTACCTCTTTAGTATCAGCTTAATTTATTATCCTATGTGTAAGCTGTTGACAGACACAGTCAAAATATATTGAGTCGAATTTAACACGAATAAAATCTGATCGTTGTGATAGTGTGGCCAGATAACCCTACCCCGAAACTCAATCAGTTCCATCTTTTAGTGGCAAATGGTTACTGAGTTTGCTGAAAAAGATGGTACACAAAAGTGTTTATCTCCATCTTTAGGTTGCAGTAACCTTGATCTGTAATAGTTCCATCCCAACATCTACAATATACGTTTTTGTAATGACAAAAGCCACAACGTTTGTAAGTTAGGTTATTTTAAAGAAAAATATATTTTCATTGTGTCACAGTGATCATCATACCTTGAACCGTAAAATCAAAAGGTTTCATTTGTGCTTCAAGCGCAAACCATTTGCAAACTTCAGATCGGTGAGCATTATTAAATAGAGCTTAAGTTATGATGAGGAAATCACTTGTCTCTTTTCAGGTCACTGCAACACAGCCTTTTAAGTTTCCACACATTTAAACAGATAAACAACAATTTATCAAGGTATATGGTCGGGGCCCCGAGTGGCCGAGTGGTCTAAAGCGCTGTCCGTTACGGATCACTGCCATTTCACCTCTGTCTGCGTGAGTTCGAGTCTGGGATTCGGCGAATTTGGATATGTGCGAAAGCTTGCCAGTAGCTTCTCGTGGGTCGGTGGTTCTTTCCGGTGATTTCCCGGTTTCTTCCTCCACCATTAATACTGGCCGCCATGAATAGCCTATCGTGTGCTGAAAAATGGCGTTAAGCTCAACAACAACAAGAAGAACATCAAGGTATATGGTCACCAACCGAACTTACCAAACAGAAAAAAACAGGATGGCTGATGGACGTCCATACAGAGCCACATGATAAAAATACATTGACAACTTTAAAATATTTTGCACTGGTGATGTTACAAGTATATACATGACAATAATTGTTGCAATTACGATAAGGTGCACATAACAATTTCTCTGTGGCAGTAACTTCAGTCGATATGATGGTTGATGATTACACGCTGACTTATATTAGATTATAACGGTACCTCAGTACAGTAGTGACCATATGGAAAAAAGTAAACTTCAAAAACTGTACGACGAAGAATTGGATAAAATAACTAAAATCTAAAAGATGTATGAACAGAAGATTATAATTACACTTTAAGAACTCACCAACAGGTACATTCTCTTTCACGTCAAAGACATAATTATGCTGCAATTGTGGTGGGTCGTTGCAGGATACGCCTTTAAATATAATAAAAGATATTTTAAAATTTTATTCCATCAATTTTAGCATATTTTTTAGTAATCAGATGGCAATTTCTGGCCCACTAGTGACTGTTCATGGTCGCTACTGAATATACAAAGTTAATTTAAACCTTGCTAAAATAATTTTTGAAAAATAAGTTTAATATAATCATTAAAGACATGGATCAATTACAACTCAGTTAGAACTAAAAAAATGACTGAATATAGTAGTTAGTGACTGCGAGTCCCGCTATCTCATTGAACGCAATTAATGATTATTAATATGTTGTTTATTTTTATTGCGACTGACCTTTGTAACTAACTGGTAAAGCCTTTTCGGACAGCAAGCCACTAGTAAATGGGTAGTCCTTTTCCAACTCACTCAAATATATGTGTACAATTTGCTGATTCATCTCTTAATAAGTGAATTGGATGTCCCAATTTCACAATGAAATCATTCGTATGATGCAAGGAAAGTAGTACAAAGTGTTGCATCATATAGTATATTTGGAATATTGTTCAATTTAGCCGTTCATTTATTCAAACAGAAACTATAAGATAGTAGATGTAAAGCTATCAGAAAAATAATTGTGTGACACTCTTACCTTTGGATCAATTATATCTTATAGTTTAGTACCAGGTACTGCATAAACTTAATTAGGCTATTGTTTAAACTAGATTTAATGACAATATGGATTTGTAAAACCATGAGTTAAATAAATATAGAATTAGATTGATTTAAAGTCTTCTTTAATGTTTGCTTAATCCTTTCGTTTTCTTTACTCAGTCATACATGCAGCGCCTCTTCAATATCATATTTCAATCGTCTATATTCCTTTTTGTCCTCTCTGTCTTCCCAAACAGCTAACTGATTAAAGATTTAGTGTATCATAAGAAGTCTTCTAGTTAAAACATCATACCAATATTACTTTCCGTTCAATAGAATTAGTCATAAAAAGGATTCAAGATGGCTGCCTTGGTGGCGATTTTTGTCTTTAGGTCTTCATCTTTTCCTTGTTGGGCTACCTGAACTACATGAAAAGTCATTTGATGAAACAATGACGTTGACATGACCACTCATTCGGCTATAACAAGCTTTTCAAGATGGCTAATGTTGAAGTCATATTGAATCTCCTAGCAACATCATATTAATTTAGAACCAACTAGACTTTGCCATGAATGTGTGTACATACAATTTCATGGCTAACTTCCAAATACTTTAAGTGGAGTAGCGATAACAAACTTGTGCAGATGGATGGATGAACGCCAGACGTCGATGACTGTCAACAATCTTTCATGAAAGCTATTCCGGTCTATGAAAAGTGGAGATAAACCTTATGTTGATTGTTAATGAGCAGTTTAATGCAAATATTACACTATTTAAACATTCTTAGTATCTTAAATATATTGTTTTTGTGGTGGAGTGTTTCTTTGATTTTGTTTGTGTGTTTTTATTGTTGCTTTTCATTTCTTTTCTCTGTTCTTGGAACGGTATGTTGTTATGTGTTACCATTTCAGTGCATGAAGTGCAATGGGTCAAAGCGTGCAAATGAATTCTCAGTGGAGTGACAATTTGACCCTATGTAAACTTTGCTTCAATAAACAAAGAATATAGAACATACTGTATTTGCATATGGACGAAATGTGCAAATTTGCTTATTGAATCAAAACATGAAGCCTAAAACAATAAATTGATAATTTAGACAACTGACCTTTTCATAGAAATCTCCCTAGGCATAAAAGTCACAGATTCTACAGCAATGGAGAATAAAAATTGCTTTCAGTGTTTTTATGTGAACATATTGAAACAATTTAGTTCAAATAAAGAACAAAGTTCAACAGCTACTGTTTACTATGGCACCAAATTTAAGAATTCTTTAGTTCAAATGTTGAAACAAGTTTTATATTATAGACATTAATGTTCGTCGTAAGGAAGCAAAGGGACTTCACAGAAGGGCAATAATACCAAAAAGAAGAATAATATAAGCATATGATATTGTCCAAATAAGATTAAAAAACATTTTTAACTATTTTTTGTTACATTTGCTATACAAGAGTTTTAAAGAACGCAAAAACGAAACTACTTGATCACGGTCATTTAGCTGGCGAATATCGCAATCATACCATATCAAATGCCATTCTAAAATTCAGTAACCCAAAATTCTCCCCACTAATAATGTATATTTTGGAAGCCTCTGAGAATCACTGATACTTGTTAGAACTAACTGATATAACAAAAATCATCCCTGACACAAAGAACATATAAATGTAATTTAGTGTGGACTACGTAATTGATTGAATAGAATAAGACCTTTGAATATTTATGAAAATAATATTATTCGATTTGAAGATATATATCGAATAATAATGCATGCTCGCGAGAAGCTAGCATAATATTTTCAACACTAGAAATTTACAGACAGTTAAACAGTTTGAAAATATGAAGCCTAAGTATCTTCAAAAAAAGACATTCTGCTATTTGAGTACTTTGATTTATTTTGATAAGTTTAATAAAATGGCATTGCTTCCCACTGAAGCAATTTATTCATCATTGTACAGTTTAAAAATTACAGACAATCAATACGTGAAAGATGCTATCTCTCTATTCAAACTAAGCATATTTGATGATCTACATCACCAAGTCAAGAATGGCACCTTAATCTTATGCGATATCTTCGAAGAAATTCAGGTATGCATCAAAAGAACAAGATACGTTACACCCAGCACATTTTTATCTGTTGTTGGGTGTTTGCAGATGATGTAAGTTTGTAATGTCAGGTGTTAGCTATTAACTGACTGTGATATGTGTTTTTCGCGGTGGAGAGTTGTATTGCGAAGAGATTAGTACAAAGACAAATATGCAAATGCGTCATGAATTCTACGCAGATGAAGATGGTGAGCTGTTTCAAAAAACAAAAATAAATTCATTATAATATACCCATAAAAATAATTTGAGAAAACCTTGTTCCGTATCTCTTATTACAATAAAATAGACTTAGACGCAGATTTAAAAATCACAAGCAATGTACAGATTATCCATTAGAGCCTGGTATACTTGCAAATAAGGAAAATTATTTATCGGATTTGCAACAGAAATATAAATATAGTAAAAGAACAATAAAGCGACAGTCTCTACTTTAAAAATACAAAACTATAGGTAGCGCGTTTTCGAAATCTTGAACTGTTCACTGAGTTACTAAAGAAACTTGCAAACGTACACGGACTTGTCATTTCCAATCAACAACTTTGAGTTAAAGCCCTGTAAACAACTGTACACGGCAAACAAATGGAGAATCTGCGAAAGAGAAGAAAAGTAAAATACGTGCAACTAAAACAAATAAGGAAAATAAAAAACGATCAGTAATTTGCTGACATAGTACGACTTGATGAGTTCTTGGTCCCTGTGAGTATGAAACACCAGTGATAAAATTTTACCAGACCTATATCTGCTTGAAGTATAGTGTTTTAACATCCCAAGTGACAAATGTATGCTTTCTGTAACAATACATCTTTACAAATAAAGTGATATAATGGAAGCTAAGGATATATTGCCAGTTCCATGTGAAAGGCTGACAAGTGAAGAAATCAAGAATGCCATCAAAATGCTGAACAAGGGTAAAACTGCCGGTCCAGATGTAATCCATGCAGAGTCACTAAAATCAGTCATCAAACCATCTATAAAAATACTGCACCAGCTTTCGGGTATGATCTGTGAAACAGAGGAATTACCAGAGAAAGGTTTGATTGTTAAAATGCCAAAGAAAAACGCCCTTAATGGATGTAACAACTACCCGGAAATTATGCTTATCTCCACGCCAGGGAAGGTAACCAACAGAGTAATACTCTAACGATTAAAATCAGTTGTAGACACAATGTTTGGAGACAGCAAGCGTGATTAAGACAGCATAAATCATGTGTAGACCATATACAGACACTTAGAGTCATCATAGCCAAATCAACTGAGCGGAATTCTTTTACACAGGTCAATTGTATTGACTTTGAGAAAATATTTAAGAGTCTGGATCGTGACTGACTATAGGATATACAAAGGCACTATGACTTACAAGATAATGTTACTATGTTAATCCATGACATATACGAGGGAACCAAGGGTTGAGTAATTCATAAACAGGACAAAGAGATAGGTTAGACAGAGATGTTTGTTGTTACCGTTTCTATTGGCAATCGATTGGATTATAAAAACCCACCAAAAATGGCAAAAGAAATTCGTAAAATGGATAGTGGAACAACAACTGGTTCAATTGGGCTTCGTCGATGACCTGACACTTCTCTCACATAGGAACGACCAGATGCAAAAGAATTCTACTTGCTTAAATTAAGTAAGAAAGGGAACCAAATTACTCACCAATAAATAAAAAACCATGGAAATGACGACAAACTGCATATCAATCACCTAACAAGACTAAAGGATAGTGGAATGGAAGAAACGCATAACTTTTCTTACCTGGGAATCATTATGAATACAATGGGAGGTACAGAAGAATGTATCAAGATCATGACATGCAAAGCTAGATTTAGCTTTGTAAGATTGAATACAGTTTGGAAAGCTGGAGAAATCAATAATAAAAGCTACTCATATTCAATTCTAATAGAAGAAGAAGTGCTGCAGTACGGTTTAGAAACGTCGATATAGAGTTTGATATGAAAGGTACCTTAGAAAAATACCCGGCATTTGGTGGCTGAGACAATTTGCAACGAAAGACTTTGGAAAAGAACAATCCTTAAATTGACGCAAGTCCAGATTTGCAAGCGAACGTGAAAATGTACAAGACACGTGCTTGGGAAACCGAGAAACAATATCACGAGACAAGCACTTTGATGAAACACAAAAGGCAAAATGAAAAAAAAAGAAAACCTTTAAAGCGACTGGTGCATAGAACTGGAGCAGTAGATGAAGAGAAAGGGGTAAAAGCTGGAGCGATATTCAGAAGATGACTGAAGACAGAGTGAAAATGGGCGGTGGAGTCAATGGCCTATGTTCCGTTCGGGGTCAAAGAGCTAGCTTTTAAAGGCAAATTGATAACATACACTTTAACGATACAAGAGACAATTATAAAGACAACATTTATAACATCCTTCATTTTAACTAAAACATTGTTTGGATTTTTAATTCATAAACTCTCAAACATTGCATTATAACATATGTTTCTTTAAGGCCAAAACTCTATCAATTCAAACTGATAACAAATAGAAAAAGTTTATCAAGGTATCAAGAGACGTGAAATAAAACAATTACATACATACATATATATATATATATATATATATATATATATATATATATATATATATATATATATATATATATATATATATATATATATATTGTTTATTTAATTATGAGGTTCTAACATTTGCTGGTAATAAAGGGTATCTTGTTGACAGTGAAAACGCATCACATTACCATTTCTTACTGTATAGTAACGCACAACCTTGCTTATAACTCCATGGGCACGCACCACTTGCTGATACCAGCGTATCCGCACACGACTTTTAAATACATTATCTCGTATTCAATCTCCACCTGTTGCAAACGGGATCTGATAAACTGATATATAACAACTCAAAAATATGAGCGACATCACCATATATTTCAAACTGGCATTAGTGTTAAAGGCATGCAAATTAAATTGAAAAGAAATGAAATATACAGGTGTATGTACTATACTATTATGTAAGGGTGTTGTACACAAGTGCCATTCAAATATGAAAAAGTTAGATCTATCAAGGAAATTTGTTTTAAAAATCCTAATGAAATATTTACTCATATAAATTGCGAATCATCTCTGAAAGATACTATATCTATATCTATATATATATATATATATATATATATATATATATATATATATATATATATATATATATATATATATATATATATATATATATATATAGTTCCTGAAGATCCTGCATGGCACGCTGTTGAAGCGAATAAAAACGAATGATTTCAACAAACGTCCAAAACAACTAAAGGAGGGAGAGAATGTTAAAGGATGAGACTCTAAACAACTCTGTTACTTTACAGACGGAGGTCCAACTAAATACATGTATAATGTAAATAGCTCAATAGCCGCTGAAAGACTTATTTATAGAGTTGAATTCGACTCAATCTTATGGGCTAGAACAATTCTTTCCAAACCTTGTTCAAAAAACTGTTGAAAGGTTCAAGCCACCAGAGAAAGTTAAAGAGCTTTTAACAAAGAAAGCAAAAGTGATGTCAAGGTTCACTGAGAAATATGTACAATAAAATCGATCATTACACCTAAAGTGAATAGACGATAAATGAAAATTAAACTCTTTTTTTCGATACATATCAGCAATAATAAAGACTGAAGAGTCAATACGGCTTAGCTGTCATTTCATATGGATTGTTGTTTTGTTTTTATTCTGCATAACTACAAGAAGGACATGTTAAGTTCGTTAACATTCTACGTTGCACTAGTCTGATAGTGTTGTTTTTATTAACTACAACTGCTGTGATGTCCTAGTGGTTAGAGCGTCCGCCTCGAATGCAAGAGGTCGTGGGTTCTATCCCCGGTCGAGTCATACCAAAGACTTACAAAAATGGTAATAACAGCTTCCTCGCTTGGCGCTCATCATTAAAATGTTAGTGTTAGGATTTGTCGGCCTGGTGTCAGAATAATGTGACTGGGTGAGACATCATGCTACATGTCTGAGGCAAGATGCCCCAGTGCTAGATATCACTATAAACTGCCACGCTGCTGACATCGTAGCGATATGACTGAAGAATTGTTAAAGCTACATAAAAAATCATAATCACATCACATTAACTGCATCGCTCGACTCACAAAGCTTAAGGAGGTTGCTTTTATACCTTTGTTTTAGATATACATTATGCTAGATTTTAAAACTGTACCATCCTGCAAGCTCACTTTAGAAGCGATTATGAAACTACTTGTGCATGTGGGACTTAATGAGTTGGCTAACGAGTACCTAAATAATTATCATTGGTTTGCTTATTGATTGTTTCATAGTCTATTAACAGACTCAGGAAAATAATAACAGACAACATGTAAACAATATTTCATCTTCACAATATAAGCATTTGAAAGCGTTTTAATAAGATGGTAGAGTCTGGAGAGAATCGCCATTGCTTTCCAGTCATTTTTTTTTTCGTCATTTGTGAGGTTTAATTAAAGTAATTTAAATTGTGATTTCTGCTTTTGAAACATCGTCTTCTTGATAGCAAGCGTTTGGTCAAGAATTTGCCATCTCATTAAATGTAAACCTGGTGAAGTGGCCAATCAAAAATGTCAATCCAAAAAGGGCAAAGTCTGTGTCTTGTACAGGTTACGTTGTTACTATATGACCATCTTAACCAGCCGTAGAAGATTTGTTGTTGTTGTTGTTGTTGTTGTTGTTGTTGTTGTTAAGTTTAACGCCATTTTTCAGCTCACGATAGGCTATTCATGGCGGCCAGTATTAATGGTGGAGGAAGAAACCGGGAAATCACCGGAAAGAACCACCGACCCACGAGAAGCTGCTGGCAAGCTTTCTCACATATCCACATTCGCCGAATCCTAGGCTCGAACCCACGCAGACAGAGGTGAGATGGCAGTGATCCGTAAAGGACAGCGCTTTAGACCACTAGGCCACTCGAGGCCCCCCCCCCGTAGAAGATTTAACTTTCAATAGGTTGATAAAGGATACTTTTCTTTGGGTACTTTCCAAAACTTGTTGCAGTAGAATGTACATTGATGTGTCTTTGGATACTTCTTAAAACCTGTTGTGGTAGACTTGTATACTGCTGTGTCATTAGGTACTTTTCAAAACTTGTTTCTTGGAGATGTTTCTTGATATGTCTTTGGATACTTTTCATAACTTCATGCAGTATAGATGTCATTAATGTGCTTAACGAATAAGAGTATCTACCTCAGTTCGCCTGTACTTGAGGTGACTCAGTCACTAGTGAGCTCAATTGGCGACCGAAATAATTTATGTTCGAATCCTATTATCGAATCAAAATGGTCCGGCCATCATGGTGTGTGATTGTGTATTGCACTTTATTCCAATTGTTTTGTCAATACATAATCTATTTTTGTATTGCAGTGCCGTGAAACACCAAATGAAAAAAGAATAAATCGACTAAACTTGCCTACCTGTGTCACCGTCTCCTGTTTTGAAATTTAGTATTCATAATGGTTGTGTTGATTGCATCGCATGAACTGATCGCAGTCGCCCAAAAATTACATTTGAAAAGCAAAATTTGCTCATATCCATATTCATCGTCAGCTCAGACTGATTGATTGATTTGCATGAAAAGGCACATCAACACATGAAAAACCATTTAGTTCAGTGGACATGGAAGTAAAATGTCTTGTACTTTACATACTACTTAACCAACCCTGGTTGTTCTGGGCAAATTTCAACCACGCTACACAGATTGAGAGTCAGCCATGATCACGGGTGAGTGATTGCGACTAATTAATATTTCTGACGTCATAACTTTGCTGACGTCATAATTATTATAATTATGTTGTGTAACTTCTTCTGTTGTTAAAGTGTTGCGTTGATCGTTTTGCTTTTGTTACCTCTTTTGTTTTAGTCAAGTGGGTGGATGGTGCGAGATGAATTACTTTTTTCCACATTTCCTTTATCATATTATTGTGAATGATCATAGCAAAACTCCGTGCGATTGAATTTCATATCTAGTGTAAATAAACTGGGACACAAATAAAAACAATTATGATTAGAACTCAAAGCCGTTGACTTGAGAAAGAAAGCAAAAATTCTTAAAAAGAGTCGTATCTATTTTAATCTTTGTCGACAATTCATGAATGCATATATGAGAACTAAAACATTTGTGCTGAGAGCTAAATTTTTGCGCAATTTTCTGAAGCTATGATATTTTTGTGTTGTGTCCCCTAAAACCATGTTTCGGACGCTATAATATGCATATCATCTGAACATTGTGTTAATCTGCATTATTTATTTCGCTCACGAATTTTACTTAAAAGCTATAATTACGATAAATATATATTGTTGTTACAGATTGCGCAATATATTCATAACAAGCTGTAATGTCAACTGTCACGGAATATTACTTAAGTTAAAGAAAAGGTAAATTGAATTTACACAGACTCATGATATCTCTTCTCTCCATTTGGAGATAAGAGCTCCCAAACTGCACTCTTAACTCCCCCAGATCTAATTTGGGAGTAAAGCATGACTTACTTTAGTTCACGTACACGTCCACTTGCAAAATGAACAGTAATTAAACGACATTAAAAGTTGCAACTTACCACAGACGAAAGCAGTGAAAAGGGCTATGGAAAAGCTCTGCATTGTGATCCTTTTGGAGAAAGGAAACTAAAAACTGCCAACTTATCCAATCCTGTTCACAAATGCGTATATCTGATAACCCCTTATCTAAGGACTGGAGGCATGCAACCCAAGGTTATCACGGTCGCCGCAGTTTTTGCACCTAACTATGCATAGTCACAAAGTCATGTGAGCTGGTACTTAAATATTGCATAATGCTTGAATTTTACTATTGAAACTCGCACATGGAGGTTTATGTGCACACGTAAATAGCATTACTTCCATTTCTGATCCACATCGACTGCATCAGCAACCAAACCTAGCATCATACAGAATAATCAATGCTCAAAATTTGAGGTTCATGGCATGCTTTTTCGTGCCATTAATTAGGCAACAAGTGCAAAAGAAAATTCATATTTTCCTACATGCTTTGAAGTACGAAGTGAATGGGAAAGATATGATAACATTTTGTTCAGATCCTCTGACCAATTTGAAATGTGTAGCAGGTAAATATATCAAATATTTGTGATGATTTTCTGGTTTGCAAAAGTCTACATGATGAAAAGGGTTGTGACGCCGATACCTCGCACCCAATCTATGATGTATAAAGTAAATAATGAAGATGGTTATACAGATACACAAGGGACCAGTTGATAATGCTGTCAGATGTATGTAAGCAAGTTAAAGACACTCGCTTTTCGTTGTGACAGGGTAACTATAAAACATTTCAGATTCAATGATACTGTAAAGGCGCGTACTTTATGAAATAAAGTTATATTTAAATATTAAATTCAAATTTTCTAATAATAATCAAACTTAAGTTATTTTCAACCCACTTGCACCTTGTTGCAAAAACGAAATGGTAGCAATTGTGTCACAATTACAGAAAATTATTGCTTTCACAGATGAAGAGCTTTCAAATAGTCCTATTCTGTTCCTTAGCAAAGTCGTCCATTGCGGAAACGAAATCAAAAATTATCCCATTCAAAAGTGACGTAATATGAAACTTTCGTAATTACCAAATCTATATATTTTACATTTAACAAAATCGAGTTGTTTTAAGAATGTGGCTCTGGCCCACTGTCCGTGGCTCTATGATAAAATACCCACTTTCCTCTCGTTTTGACAATTTGTAATAATTTGAAATTAAATCTCCAGACACCGTAGTAATAATCCAATTTCTTGTAAGGCATGTTTATATTGTTCTTGAATTTAACAAAACTGGACAGGTAGCATGATTAGCAGCTCACATATAAACTAGAAATGTATCCGGACGATATTGCTGCCCCGCCAACAGTGCGTAAAAGAAAAATAATAGCCTGAGATGCAAGGATTCTGACTCAAGAAAGCTTGCACGGAAAAAATTAAAACTAAATTTTATTTGTATCCTCTTTGCACAAAGTGTTTAAGCAGAAAATAAAACAATTGAGCAAATGTACAAGTCCAACTGAAGTAAGGAATAAAAATTAGTTTCAAAAGGTGGAAATCAAACATGAACTACATCTTTGTGATACTAAGTTAAATAACGAATTGTAGTATAATCTATTATATCATTTTAAAAAAGATGCTGAAGAGAAATTTATTTTCTGATACAAAGGGCACATTTTTAAGTCCAGAGGGCGAATAACTCCAAGACTGCTCAAATAAGTGAAAATCATAGTTATCCTATGTGCTTTAAATACGAAACTAAAAAAAAAACTTGTTTTCAATCGTGACCTTCTTCAAACAGCTTTTCGCGGAAACGTAATCCGCAACACAAAAAAAAAACACCACCTACTAATTTGCAAAGCAATAAAATTAAAAATTAATATTTTAAGAAAAAGAAACCATCAATTCAATTCAAGCAAAAAGACAAATTCTTAGCCTGCGCTAAAACTTTCACTAAAATTGGATAACAAATGTTGAAGTAATGACGATATAAATCTGTGTTTTATATAGTCGGAATATACAAATTGTCGAAGATAGTTGACAAGCCAAGCCAAAAATTTAAACCTGATAGTGATTTTATATAACACTCACCTAGTTAGAGATAGTAGTGGTCCGGCGGCCGTTGTTAGCTGCAACGTGTAATAGCCTGGATTGGCAATTCAGGTGTACTATTTGAAAACAAGAGGCCCTCGAAAAGACTGACCTTCTACTGCCAGAAAATAATTTCCAAGAATTATAGAAAAGACTCTTTTCCTTTTAACTGCTGAGTGTTCAAAACACCTCTTATATCCTTCAGTAACAGTAAGATTTTCAAATTAGCTGCTAAGGCTAGTTATATTTGATGTCAGGTTAACACTATTTTCATATAGGACCAAGTAGACATCATTCAACGTCTTCTGGAGAAAATACAATTCAACATGACCATCCATTCAGGGAAAGTAGTGACACCATGTTTTTCGTTGCAGCTAAGTTGGATATGCGACTGGCACCATTTTCAGTTTACAACCAATTAGCTATCATGATAAGTCTATTTGGGGAAAATACCCATGTTGATATTGCCATCCATTCAGGAGGGATGGGAATACAAAATGATTTGTAAGATGGCTTTCATGGTCACTATACGATGGACCATTCTGGATCATTTTCATTTAGGACTAACGAGACATCATAAGAAGTCCTCTGGTGAAAACCCCATGCCATAATGACTTTCCATTTAAGTGCAGTAGTGACAGCAAGATTTTCAAGATGGCCACCATGATGTCCATTCTGGACATCAGAAAAGCATAATTTTAATTTGAACCAGCAAGCAATTATACGACGTATTCTCGTGAAAACCCAAAGTTGACATTACATTTTGGAGGCGTGAAATTAACAGTATTGCTTCCATGGGGCCAATACTGTATATCAGATTCAGTATTTCCGTCTGGGATATAAAAAAGGTCTTGGTGGAAATACAACGTCTTTAAGGCCAATCATCTAGAAGAAATGGCAATCATATGATTTTCCAGATAAAAATTGTGGCGGCCATACTGGAGGTCAGACCGACGCCATTTTTATTTAGCACCAAATAGATATGATATTAAGTCGTATGGTAAAACCACTTAGAAGTACGACTTTTCATTCAGGAGTAGCAGTACCAAGATTTTCAGATTGTTGCCGTGACGATAATGTTTGATTCAGATTGGCACAAATTTAATTAATGACCATCCGTTCAAGAGAAGTAGCTATAATGATATTTCATGATGGCCGCATACATAACCGGCACAATTTTCATTTAAGTGCAACTAGACAGTGTCATTATTATAACGTGTGTGTGCAAAGCTTAAAGGCAATTGTCCAAGTAATTTATGAGAAGCAGCGATAACAAACTTATGTTATCTGATGTACGGATGACAAATAATAGACCATCCCATAAATTTTCGTAAGAGATTTTGTTACCCCCACCCTGAAAATTTTTTTTTGAGGATTAAAGAAGTTCAAGAAGTTATTGAACTTGAGTTATCACGCACAAAATATTATCTCGTTGTCGGACTGCTATGCCATTTTTATTTTAGATACAGAAATCAACATGCCTCATTTGTATATTTGAAAAAATTTGAATAATCACGTGAACACATTATCAGAGGGAGGATTGAGCGCTATTTTTTAAGTGGGTTCAAGTTTACATGCGTGTGGGGGGGGTAATTTTGTAAAAGACGGGTAGACCGAATCCCTAAATAAATCGCGCTTCCCCCAAGATTGTATTTCTCGGTATCGAGGCGAGATCAGCGTTTCGTCTTTATAACTCACGATCAATATTTTCTTTTTGACAAATAAGGTACAAAGTTTTGTGAAAGTATTACAAGCGGAAACAAAGTTACTGCAAGGAAACCAATTTGCTTGAGAGAACACTGACCTTGACCTTACATTTTAGAACCCAAGATAAAAATGACATTTTTCATCATTTTATACAGCAGTCCACTTGTTAA